>JANRFK010003894.1:17264241-17320172 GCA_030068395.1 Apalone spinifera | reverse complement strand
GGGTAAGTCCTGTAAATTATAAGATCCTTCTACTTCAGATGGACAACAACTGGGGAGAGGGGTGATCACAAGTGGACAAACATTGTACCATCCCTCTGTTCTTATGAGCAAGCAGTTTGACATTGAGAAGGGATTTCAAGCCCTGCCTACATTCAAAGGAACAGAGCAGACATACCATAGAGATGTTAACAGCACCCATAAAAACAAACAACAAAGAAACTGAAAACAAGCCAACAACCTTGATTCCAGACAGCTCTTACCTTGAACATGTTGTAAATGAGATCTACCAGGGCCCAGAAGAGAAGGCCAGAGCGATATGCTGAATACTCCTTCACTGCTTTATCTGTCAGTCTTGGAAGAAAATGAAATCAGGCTCTGAGTTAATCACTTTACTCTGCTTTGTAATGCATTTGATGAATAGCATGAATGCTGTAACAGCCCAAAGCCTATCAATTATACACATGGGAAATGCTTTTGTGAATAAGCACTGTTCTGTGCTGTAGCATGTGGAACAAACATTCACATTACCATGCTGGTGGAGGCTTGGACCTCTGTGCCCTGTGATTCTTAGCACTTGTAAACTGCTTTACAAACTGTAACTAAACTCTGACGCGGGGATGCCAACAACATTTCCTTTTATAGAGGAGGAAAATGGGCATGAGGGAGAAACAACTCACCCAAAGCCACAGAAGAGCAAGTCAGTGGCAAAGCTGGAAAAAGAATGAATCAGTCGCCAGTTCAATGCTTCATCCCCTCATCCCCACAGTCTCTCTTACTCAATGGTTCTAAGGCAGTGAATAATTATGGTACTTGTGCTTGAACCTTCTCAGCCAGCAGTTACATCCTTTATCTTCATAGATAAAAGGCCTGATGCTCAACTGTAGTTTTGACTGGAATATGTTAACTCATAAACCAGTATTTTTTTAGAACAGTGAGTTAACGCCAGAGGGACCTGACCAGGGCCAGTTTTAAGTGTGTTAAAATGACACTTAAAACTTTACATATAATATACTGAAAAAATTAATTAACAGTGCTACAGCTGCACCTGAGGCCTCCCACCCCCACACCAAGTTTTGCAGGTTTTGTACTCCCCTAGCACTCTGGAAAAGTTTCCGACGTGTTTGGCCCGAGCGGAGTCCTTAACAGACACTGAATACTGAAAATAACATGCTGCCTGATGGACGGCCATTTGGAAGCCTGTAGAGGCGGCCAAAATCAGGGTTCAGAGTCCATATTGTGTCTGTTTAGCTGTTTCAGAAAGAAACATACACCATGCAAGCATGTACTCAGTAGTGAAGTCTGGCTGAAAAGCTTCAGTGAACTACTGCCATTACTGTCAGATTACATCACACAAAAGGAGAAAAACCCACCAGGGAATGTTGGAATTTTCATCTCAGGAAAGACTGACTCTCTAGTATTGTGCCAAGAGTTGCCTTATGTTTGCTTTCAACACTCCTGTGGAGAAGTGCTATATACCCTTGGGGGAGGCGAGGGGAAAAGCTTCTTAGCTAGAGTTTAAGAGGAAATATTCAGCTAATCACAAACAGCCTCTGGCAAGGTGGGATGTCTTAATCCTAATGGATCTAAATTTTTTTGGCATAATTTTATAGGTACATCTGCCTTATCACATACTGCTTCCTATTGTTGTGGAATCTCCATCTCTAGAGATATTTAAGAGCAGGTTAGATAGACGGCTATCAGGGGTGGTCTGTGATTGACCCTGCTGCGAGAGCAAGGGGACTGGACTCAATGACCTCTTGAGGTCCCTTCCAGTTTAAAGTGCTGCATAGTCCTGTCTTTTGCTTCCTATTTGTCACTTTCAAATTTAGAGACCTCTCCTGCCTCATACAGCCAGTTCATCTGCCATTGCTGTAGATGAGCAAGAGACAAATGGGCATCCTCAGATTATCACAGAATCATACAACACTAAAACTGGAAGGGACCTCAAGAGGTCATCGAGTCCAGTCCCCTGCCCTAATGGCAGGACCAAGCACAGACCACCCCTGATAGCCATCTATCTAACCTGCTCTTAAATATCTCCAGAGATGGAGATTCTACAACCTCCCTAGGCAATCTATTCCAGTGTTTGGCCACCCTGACAGTTAGGAAGTTTTTCCTAATATCCAACCTAAATCTCCCTTGCTGCAGGCAGTTTAAGCCCATTGCTTCTTGTCCTATCATCAGAGGCAAAGGAGAACAATTTTTCTCTCTCCTCGTGACACCCTTTTAGATATCTGAAAACCACTATCATGTCCCCTCTCATTCTTCTCCTTTCCAAACTAAACAAACCAATTCTTTCAGTCTTCCCTCATAGCTCACGTTCTCTAGACCTTTAATCATTTTTGCTGCTCTTCTCTGGATCCTCTCCAATTTCTTCACCTCTTTCTTGAAATGTGGTGTCCAGAACTGGACACAAAACTCCAATTGAGGCCGAATAAGCGCAGAATACAGCGGAAGAATGACTTCTTGTGTCTTGCTCACAACACTCCTGTTAATGCATCCTAGAATCATGTTTGCTTTTTTTGCAACAGCGTCACACTGTTGACTCCTATTTAGCTTATGGGTTCAATAAGACCCCTAGATCCCTTCAGTAGTACTCCTTCCTAGACAGTCACTTCCCATTCTGTGTGTGAGAAACTGATTGTTCTTTCCTAAATGGAGCACTTTGCATTTGTCCTTATTAAGCTTCATCCTATTTACCTCAGACCATTTCTCCAGTTTGTCCAGATAATTTTGAATTATGACCATCTTCCAAAGCAGTTGCAACCCTACCCAGCGTGGTATCATATGCAAACTTAATAAGCGTATTCTCTATGCCAGTATCTAAATCGTTATTATGTACGCAGGTAAAATACACCAAGGTTATAGGTCTTGCTTCATACACTGAGATGCCTTATAAACTATGTCTATCTGTCAAGGAGACTTTCCCTCTCATTATAACACATGCTTTGTAGGTGGGAGCCTGCTTGTGCGGCTAGACTCAATTATTTAAAGGAAAACCAATTAGTAAAGGTGGTTAAATTTCCACAGGAAGAAGAGCAACTGAGAGTGAGGCTAATTCAGGATTCCCAAATAGTGCTGAGATAGAATTTCTTTTTATTTGAATGGTTTAGATGTAATTGGACTCTGTTCCTTTAATTGAAAACTAAAAGGCCCTTGTGGGTTAAGTCTATGTAGCTGCCATCTGGAATGGCTACTCAATACAATAGCTGCTATATTTGCATTAACATAAGCTGGTTCAGGCTCATCAGCCACGCATGGATTTCCAGTTGCAAGTTAGACATTAGCAGTTTGGAAGCCTCACTTCTCTCATGAAGATTAAAGTCAGAAGCACAGGGAAAAAAATGCCCCTTCCTGCTCAAATTTCACATGGCTCCACACTGTGAATCATGTGTTTATAGGGTTTCCCTTGCAAAAATTCTTGGTTCAGTAATAACTTAGCACACTAGGCCCACTAGTGATATCTTTTCCTGACAGGACTAAAAGCTAGTATTTTCAAAAGTGCCTCACATCAGCTACCTTTGAGCCTTAGTCAGGGATGTCAATGAGCAAGCACCTCAGAGGATCAGGTCCTTCAATACCATTTCTCTCCTTCGGGATATGATGGGTTTCTGGTTTTGCCCTCACTACACCTGACAATGAGACACAATGGGGTGCATTTCATCAGCCCCACCTAGTGAACCCAGGTGGCTTTCCCTGCATCTGACAAACACAATCTGAACAAGTGATGCTGTGCTGCAACAACCAGCCAGTGGAGACAACACAGGTGATATTTGCTCTTACTTGAGTGGGTGATGCATGTACCTTTGTTATTAAGGATTGCAATCAAGGGACCCTACTAGATCTTCAACTGCTTCTAGATGCAGAGACAACTGCAGTAGCAAAGTGCTTTTCTCCCCATCTTCACTTGGAACAGAGATTGCGTCTTTGCCAGTTAGACATGGCTTTGTCACCTCGATTATTCAGTTGTGCTCTGTATAGTATTACTCTAAAAAAAGTACCTGGAACTTCAGCTAGTGCAGAATGCAGCAGCCTGCTTATTATGTTGTGTTCAATATGTGGAGCACATTCATCATGCACCAGAAACTGCACTGGCATCCAGTTAGGTTTAGTAAAAATGTAAGATGTTGATTTTGACTTAAAATCCTGTTACTACGTTAAAGGCCACTATCTCCATGGTCCATCCCAAAAGCTAAGATCAGCTAGGACCCTGGAGCAAAACGTTCCTGGATTTGTCTGAGGGGCTGGGTGTAATCAGCTGACTACCTCTGAAATTCTGAGCCTAATGGGAAGGGAGAGCTCTCAAATAAGTCTTGCCACATGCCCTAAAAGCTATCCAGTCAGAGGTTTTTCCTGAGGCTTTCGGGCAGGACAGGCAGATACAGAATTCTTGCTACTCCCATTTCAAGATGCTTATATTGTATACCTGCACCAATATATGTGAAAGGTGTATGAAATACACTGGATAAAGTAACTTTCACAGGGAGCTTTCAGCAGCATTAAACCAATACAAAACTCATATCAACTCACTGAAGGGCTAGATTTTTGCAGACTGAGATTTTCTGCAGCCCATGTCTCTCTCTGTTAGTTGGAAGGTAGTTTTTCTGGCATGGAAGGTGGTTTTTCTGGCAGGTTGCCTTCAGCACACATCTCAGTAAACCCACTTTCCAAGAACCCAGAGCAGAAGTGGTGGAACAGGTAGTAGTGGAAACAGTTAAGTGAGCTACAGCTGACAGTTTATTAAATTGTGGTTCAACAAGCTAAACTGAACTGCTTCTTTTGGGAGAGAAGGAAATAAAAGATGAGTTCTTGGCATTCAAACCTTCTTTTAATTCCTTCACACAGATTTTCTCTGATAAGACAGGCAAGTGCACCCACTACCACTCATTAATTAACGAGAACTATTACATAAAGCAATAATGGTGTCTCATTGACTGTAACGTCCCAGGTTCTCACCTACTTGATTCTCCCTGCACTCATTGACTCACCCTAGAAATAGATCACGTCTCCAGGTTTGAGAGCAACATGAAAAGCAAGTTATACTATTAAAATCAATCTCCCTGGGGAAAAGTCTGTCTGTACCAATCTAATCTTCTGGTACCAGGGCCAATTCTGACCACCGGAAAGACCGCAGAAGAAACTCCATGTTCATAAATGTATCATAATGAGTGCATATAATTGTATACGTGCCTGCCTCCATCCACTTGGATTTAAATACAAACATATATAGAAAGGGTTAATCTTAACTGTCCTAAAAATAAACAAATGTTTCTTTGTTCAGCACCAGAGTAGGGAGGTCAAACAATTAAAATAACCATGAATGGCAAGATTACAAAAAAAAGAATCACAATTAATTGCATACAATAGGTAAATAATCAACAAGTCGAAGCATAAGGCATACAAATGTTTGGCATATCTGTCCCATAAGCAACTTGAAATGCCAGCTACACCAGTGCAATGCAAACACCTGTTCTCACTTTCAGGTAATATTGTAAATGAATAGTGGGCAGCATTATCCCTCGTGAATGTAAACAAACTTGTTTTTGTCTTAGCAACGGGCTGAACAAGAAGGAGGACTAAGGAGAATCTTAGGCTTTGAAGATTGACATTGTTTTGTTTTTGAGTGCAGTTATGCAGAAAAAATTGAATTCCACATTTAAGAGACGCTTTCATGATAGAGATTGCACCACACGACATGTATGAAGTGACCTTGAAAAATACTACCTACCTATTGACAGTGCAAATATTCCTAATAAAAATATAAAGCGAGCACCATGCACTTTGTATTCTGTGTTGCTACTGAAACAAATATATTTGAAAGTACAGAAAAACATCCAAAATATTTATAATAAATTTAAATTGGTAATATTACTGTCTAATGGTAATCAAATTAATTTGTTTTGAGTGAATCACTTGAGTTAACTGTGATTAACTGACAGTCCTAACCAGACGTACTGTTATGCTGCTAAGGTTAAATGAGTAAGACCAGGTCTAGTAAGGCCCCACTAAATCGAACGGTGAGGGCACCCCGGGTCAACAGTGGTACTCCTTGATTTGCAAGGAGTAAGGGAAGACCTCCCACCATAGAGATAGCACCAAGCTTGGCTTAAGGTATGACGACTCCAGCTACATTATTTATATAGCTGAAGTTACATACCTTAAGCTAACCTTCTGAGTCTAGTATAGACCTGGCCTAAGTTCACTGGGCAGCTGCGAGTGAATGGAAGGGTGGCAAAAGCCAAGAGAATTACTGACCTGCTAGCTCCCCCTGGTGACGCTACACGTGCATGTGAAATAACCAGAAGCCTCCGGAGGATCTCGACCCGCATAGCTTTCCACTTTTCTGGAGGCAAGATGTGTAATGCCAGAACTGTGTAGTAATGGGGCCCATCCACCTCAAAGGCACTCTCCACCCATTTCTCCTTGGGATGCTCCATAAAAGTCTGAAGGTTCTTTTCCTCCCTGGAAGTTGCTCGAGTTCTGGAATAGAAGGGAAGACTGAACAACTGGCCCAGGCACTATGCTCTGTGTTGTGTAACTTAGTACTCTATAAAGCACCTTAAGAGGTGTGTGCATAAGAACCACCACACAACCAACTAACATTTTATTTCCTATTTGGAGCCCGTTTTCCTCCAAGTGTGTCCTTTGTCTAAGGCTAAGTCTACACTACAGTCCTTTGTCAGAAAAAGCTCCGCAATTTGCACAGCTTTTTCCAATTGCTTTTCCGCCATTTGGCCCAGTCTAGACAGGGCCAAATGACAAAAAAGCCTCCTCTTTTGGCGGAGCCCTTATCAGTCATGGATTGAGGTATACAGGGCTCACCGAAAGAGCGTGTTTGCTCTTCCGCAAAAAAAAAGCGGAAGAGCAAACGTGTTCCTTGGACGCGGCAGAGTTTTTCCAGGATATCAAACCCTGCAGTGTAGACAGAGTCCCAGATTTGGGTTCTGCATTAGCTTTGCCCTCCAGCAGTACAAAGCAGCAGAAAGGTTCCCAAGGAACCCATATCTCTCCCCACTAGATGGCAATGTTTATTATAAAATCCCCTTCTTTTTGGGAGAGGGGGAAGAATCAGAAGTCAGCCACTTCAACCAGAAATACTAAAATAACCAATCCCCCAGACAGTCCAAAGCACTTAATCACAGATTTTTCTCCCATGGTTAGAGCTTTGTATCAGCTTGTGCTTTTTATGACTCCCAATAACAATCAAGGGTAAGATATAGGCCAACAATCAGAAAAAAGATATACTATTTATGTGCATTCCTGTATTTCCCACTCTCGTGAATAAAAAACATAACTATCACTGCCCACAGCTGTAGAGACAGCTGAGACTAAGATCCATGGACTTTGTACTCTGAGATCATCATTTGCCACAATCCAATGCACTGACTGATGAGGAGGCTGCCTGCTAGATATTATCAAGCATTTTGAAATAAACAACAAACCCCTATAATCAAGTGAGTGATACATCAGTATCCCCAGGAGAAAGGAGTTGTCTGTAGTTTGCCAATAGTATGTTCCCATTGGCTGCATTCTACAGCTGATCTTAGTTGGTCAGTGACTGTAGGAACGACAGCACTGTTAAATGGCTGTTTCCACAGGGGGGTCTCAAATGCTGACCTGACTAACTCTAAGATGACATTAGCTTAATTTGTCTTCTCACAAAAGGAACTGGAGAAAAATACAGTCAGGTCTGAAGAAAAAGATATTAAAACTAATTCACAAGTAATGTCACTGCCAAAGTGCTGACTGCTCCAGGGAGATAGACATGCTGTAGCTACATTGCATTTGGAGCAACTCTGGAATAAAGGGCTTAGATTCTAATACCTATTTAAATAGGACAACTATGGACCTTACTTATGTGGCTCATACCTTGTAACGCAATATCCTCTCAAGCCCATTTGGTTAGAAACATTTTAAATGTTGGCTAGCTACATGTTTTTGCAGTTAGACATACTGACAAAACTCAAATGGGGCTTGGTATTTAGTGCTTATAAAAATAAGCTTTTACACAAACCAAAATCAACAGAAATATTTCTATTTTGTTTTTAAATTCCAATGGAGCAGACCATGAGACATACATGTTTCACTGAAACAAACCACAGTGCTAGTGCTTGAGAACATGGAAGCAAAACAGGCAAGTTTATTGCCCAAGATGAAAGGTTAAAAAGGGAAGAGGTGAAAAATTAAGCAGATTTAATTTTTTTGTAAATAGGTGAGGAAACCTTTTGGGTGAGGGGGAGGGAGAGGGGCGGGGAGGCACCAAAAATAAGACAGCCTTACAATGTGCCTTTAATCTCTATTAAACAGAACACTGTTTAACTTCAGAGGGGTAGCCGAGTCAGTCCCTAACTGGAAAAACTTAAAAAACAACCAATAGTCTAGCAGCACCTTAAAGACTAACACAACATATAGATGATATCATGCGCTTTTGTGGGCACAACCCACTTCTAGTCATCTGAAGAAACGAAAGCTCATGATACCATCTACACGTTTTGTTAGTCTTTAAGGTGCTGCTAGATTATTCACTGTTTAACTTCATTCAACAGAGATAATTGTTGCAAACTGAATGGCGTTTGCTTCTGTTAAATCAGGCTCCCAATTTCATATTTACATGCTGCAGTGTTTTCTGTGAAACAACTGTAACAACCTATATCAAGTGTTACATTAAATTCCTTTTAAACCTTTTCCTTCCAACCTTTCCCATTACCTCCCGGGGAAGTCACGTAAATATGCAATGCAGCAGCCTACATCTGAGCTTCAAGATCAAAATTTCGCCTGTTCACTGTTCAAAGTGTCAACGGGGAATGCTATTGTTCAGCATTTCATACTTCAGAACTGCACCCCTATTGCTAAGGAATGTATCTCCTTTCCCTCTGCCATCTTCCCTTTCCCAATAAGTTGGCTATGGCTTCCACCCCACGGCAATATCCAGCAGGAGACTCCACTGGCAGCTGTTCATCCATTTATCATCTGGAGACTTGTTGTAGGAGAGTCAGTCTGTTATTAACAGGAGCAAAGACAGCCAAGGCACATAAAGGTACTAACGTGTTAAGGACATAAAGCACAGTGTGAATTATATATGGAATGAGGTGTATGTTGCTCTCCCTTCCTCCTCCTCCAGTGTCCACACTGAATGACTGCTCCATAGCGAAACGGAGAAACAGTAGCTTAATGTCATGGACGTTGAGCTGATAGGTGGGTTCCCGTTGCCCTGTGCACTCCTGGAGGTATGTGTTGTGTCTGGGGAAAACAACAGATTATATTGCATATATATTCACTCCTTTGGGAATGCATCTCAAAATTCTCTCCCACACCGCAAACAAGTCAGAGCTCAGAACTTAAGTGTAAATACCACCCCCCTAGGATTACCACCACAGAAAAGGGAGCTCTTTCTCTCTCTTGGGCAAATTCAATTCAGCATGCTTTTCCTGAAAATAAGCATCAGCTCTGCTTCCCCATTGCAAGGCCCTGGAGTGTGGTTCTGTAGTGACATGGATGAGAGGTAAAACTGATTCTAATAATCTAACACAACATCGCAAATGCAAAGGATAGGACTACAGGGTGTCTCCACTCTAAGTTGCCTCCGTATAGATCTGTTCTGCACTAAGGTCACTGACACTAGCAGGAACTGATGTGTTATAAATTCTCCCTTTCCCTGCTCTTAAATTGTGCCCCAAAAAACCCCCAAACACCAGTGCAAATGGAAGTCAGACACGGGAAAAAATTTCCCCGCTTTAAGTTGTTTTGCTGTAAGGCCAAGTTTTTTGGAACATACCTTGGACTTACAGCAAGGATGGCCTGTAGACGGGCTTAGGAGACTGGTAATGGGATACAGACTTCTGTCCAAGCTCGGTGGTTAGAATTCAGTGATCAAAAGTCATTCCCAACAGCAGTTTGGCAATCTATGCAACTGACTTGTTGGTGTCATAAGAACATAAGAATGGCCATACTCGGTCAGACCAAAGGTCCATCCAGCCCAGTACCCTGTCTGCTGACACTGGCCAATGCCAGGTGTCCCAGAGGGAGTGAACCGATCTCCCTCCTGCCATCCATCTCCACCCTCTGACAAACAGAGGCTAGGGACACCATTCTTTACCCATACTGGCTAAAAGCCATTAATGGATGTAACCTCCATGAATTTATCTAGTTCTCTTTTAAACCCTGTTATATAGTCCTAGCCTTCACAACCTCCTCAGGCAAGGAGTTCCACAGATTGACTATGCGCTGTGTGAAAAAACTTCCATTTATTTGTTTTAAACCTGCTGCCCATTAGGTTCATTTGGTGGCCCCTAGTTCTTATATTATGGGAACAAGTAAATAACTTTTCCCTATTCACTTTCTCCACACCACTCATGATTTTATAGACCTCCCTCATATCCCCCCCAGTCTCCTCTTTTCCAAGCTAAAAAGTCCCAGTCTCTTTAATCTCTCCTCACATGGGACCCGTTCCAAATCCGTAATCATTTTAGTTGCCCTTCTCTGAACCTTTTTTAATGCCAGTATATCTTTTTTGAGATGAGGAGATCACATCTGTACGCAGTATTCTAGATATAGGCGTACCATTTATATAAAGGCAATAAGATATTCTCCATCTTGTTCTCTATCCTTTTTTTTAATGATTCCTAACATCTTGTTTGCTTTTTTGACTGCCGCTGCACACTGCGTGGACGTCTTCAGAGAACTATCCACGATGACTCCAAGATCTCTTTCCTGATTAGTTGTAGCTAAATTAGCCCCCATCATATTATATGTATAGTTGGGGTTATTTCTTCCAATGTGCACTACTTTACATTTATCCACATTAAATTTCATTTGCCATTTTGTTGCCCAGTCACTTAGTTTGGGGAGATCTTTTTGAAGTTCTTTACAGTCTGCTTTGGTCTTAACTACCTTGAGCAGTTTTGGTATTGTCAGTCAGGTCTGTCCTCTAAATCACCACCACAATTGGTTCCCTTTCTTAATCTCAGTAGAGAGGACAAGAATTTCATCAGCATGAAGATTAAACTACTTTATCTTCCCTTAACTTTCCACTGCTAGCAATTCAGCCCAATTGCTAGTACTACATTTCCTTAAAATACAGCGCAAATTGGAAATTTAAACCAAGCTTTAGACTGATTAAAAACGGAGCCAGAACACAAAAGGACCATGAACCCCCTCAGTAATTCAGTGAGAGAGTTGCATACAGCTTCTCTGTGGCTACCACTAACACACTAGTGTTTGGAGACAGGTTCTTTTTGGGAGAGGGGTGCAAAAATCTCATGGCAAATTCATTTCTTAGCTGAGACAGATATCAACCCTGCAATGCCAAGAGTCAGGGCTCACTAATCATAGAAGCTGATAAACAGCTATACGAGTATGATAATTTTGGGCTCCTCTAGTGGTGGATTTGTATTTCATGTTTCTACCTTACTGGCGTGTAAGATACCATGCTGGCTTGCAGTATATTTTAATTTGGAACGTCTCTGATAGACAGAGGTGGTGTAAACTCTAGTGATCAGTCAAGGCACCTAATTGCTTATGACACTGGAAACTCCATTTTAGGTTTACAGTCAAACTTAACACGTACGTATCATACGGTAACTCCTTAGCTCATCTACTTTGAACACAAACCATGTTTAAGAATAATATTCCATAATCACCTTGCTAAGCAAGTTGCAAATGCAGACTCTGGCACATGAGGCCCCCATACTGGTAGAAGACCATTGCACTTGGTGTTGGCATTTTGTAAAGCTGCACTCTCCCATTCTTCCCGGCCACGAGCCAGTCTGTATTGACAAGGTGGTTATACACAGATGGGTTACAAATATTTAAACTTTTATCTCATGCCCCATTCCGCCCCCCAACCAGGATCTTACACAGCGCTCTTCATTCACAGAGCTCAAACTGCGCTACAAAAGGAGGTCAGTATCATTATCCCCAGTTTATAGATAGGGACCCTGGGGCACAAAAAGGGGACAAGACCTGTTGGATGATTTTTGGGTGATTCAAGGGCTGAGCTGGACTTAGAACCCAGATCTTAGAGTTCTAAACCAGCACTGGCCCACACAACTGCCCATTACTCTAAGGAGCAAACAAAAAGGGTGGCACACCACAGTTGCTTAATTCAATTAACAGTGCTTTCCAGCTTCACAGCACCATGCACTGATTTTAGTTAATGCCTGAAATTACTGTATTAAGGCAGCCATAATAAAACTGGAGGAAAGAAGCTGTTGGCTGGATGACAGAACAATGGTCTCTGGATAAGCAGGTTTGTGCTGAGTTGCATTTTGCGTTGTGCTGGATGTTTAAAAGGCGCATTAAGAGCATATGCAAAGCACTATGAAAATTTACATCCAGCACAATGACCCAAGAGATTGGCTGGACCTTACCTCACAGCTGCAAGATGACAGTCGTAGTGGACAATATTGAAATGAGAGACTGTGCTGTAACCCTGCTGCTTTCGGGGCTTGTTCTCAAACTCTTCAAGTGCAACCCGCTTGGTGAAAGTGTAAATGCCTAGAACCTTTGTAGGCTGCAACAAAGAAAAGCTGTATGAGATCATAGAATCATAGAACTAGAAGGGACCTCGAGAGGTCATCAAGTCCAGTCCCCTGCTCTCATGGCAGGACTAAGTACTGTATAGCCATCCTTGATAGACATTTATCTAATCTACTCTTAAGTATCTCCACAGATGGAGATTCCACAACCTCCATGGGCAATTTATTCCAGTATTTAACCACCCTGACAGTTAGGAACTTTTTCCTAACGTTCAACCTAAACCTCCCTTGCTGCAGTTTAAACCCATTGCTTCTTGTTCTATCCTCAGAGGCCAAGATGAACAAGTTTTCTCCCTCCTCCTTATGACACCCTTTTTAGATGAATAAGGTCCTACTTGAATTGAGGAAAAATTATCAAAAAAGTCCAGATGACAACAGAGGGTCCTGCTCCAATCCCAAGAATGGCCACCGCTCCCACTGTCAGCCCCACATCATGAAGTTCCTGCTTTGAAAAGTATGGTGGGAAACCCAATCTAGCAGGAACTGCAATTTTCACAATATTTCAAGTTAAGTAGGGCCTTAGAGATGCATTCATAAGCATTCAGTGGCTTGCCATTCATTTAAGAGTTAACTGGAAGGTGTTAGGGTCAACAAGTTTACCCCAAGCATCCATTCTTCCTACTTGGGAAGGGAAATCATGGGGACAATTAAGTCAGGACTAAATAATAAACTGGTGAGGGTAGCTCCTTGGCAAAACATGCTCCTAGATGGATGAAGAGCACATTCTGCTGAGCCGATACCCCTCGATGTTAAGAAGAGAGGCTGCTACCTTGCACTTTATACTGAAGATAGAAGCAAACCACAGAAGATATCTAACATTAAAATCCATTATTAAGACTTGCACCAAGCTAAGTAAGTAAATGACCTAGGTGAGACCTTTCACTTGATGATGGCTATTCCCCTTCAAGGCACCTAAGCAGGAAGATAGGCCCTACACAAGATATTCAGGAGCCTACCTCCTTACAAAAAATAAACATCTCATCTCTGTTCCTTCAGAACTAGATACACAAGGAGCTAAACTGTGCAGGGATAACCAGCATCTGTTTCATGCAGATAGCAAGGGGACGCCAGAGAAGATATTTAAGGAGTACCATCATCCTCATTTCCACGGTACAGCAGAGATTGGCTCAGGGAGTTACTGATCCCAGTAACAAAACCTAAGATCACCTGCCCCTACAGTGTCACAGAAACAAGCTTCTGTCAGGCACCAGGGCACAGCCTGGTCATTTTCCTCATGTCTCTATAGTGCTCTCCTTCTGCTGTACCTGGAACTTATACCCTTCCCTGCAGATACAGCAGGTCAGTCCTGGTTCTTCTATCAGCTCTTCCATTTGTTTGAGGAGTGCAGTCTTTGTCACCACCTGGCCCTTTTCATTAGTCTGAAAGAGAGAACACGTCATATATTCTAGTAGAATAAAACCAGAAAGGAATTTATATTTGCTAAGTCTCGGTGCATCACAGTTACTGGAAGCAGAGAACTTTAAGCCCAGAATGCTGTTCAAATGGTACAGCTATCACAGGTGTCTGAGCAGAACTGGGATGCTCCCATAATCTTGATACTGAGTTTTACCCATCAAGATTAAATCAGAATTTCCAGATCTCAGAGATTTTCTGAAATTCTGTATCAAAAAGGCAAACCACCAGTGCACAGAAAGCCATTATATACTGACTACTAGGTAACAATATTATGGTTATGGACTCTTGAAAGCATAATATTTCTACATTGGAGCTCCCAAACTGCTAGCATCAGAGAGTTCAAGGATTTCCCACTCTGATACAAGTGGACCTTCCTTCCTCCAAGAGCCATGCAAACAACCATGTGGCTGCAGCTCTGGTCATTCAATATTTGTCTTGCACTTTTTAAAACAAGTTCTGTGGCATTATTAACCCGACAAGAATACTACGTCCACCACGGCCCACTGGAATCCATTACTATGCATAGGCATTACCGTCATTCCCAGAGTGCCTAAGGCTTTTTGCCTCATTGCCATAGCCATGCGCTTCTTCTCTGCACGTGTCTCCTTTCGGGCTGCATCTATCTTCTTGTTCACTTCTGGATGTTCCCGTAGTGCCTCCAGCAGGTTCTCGGCTAATGTCCCAATTCCTTCATCGCTGGACACTTGCTCCAATTTGTGTAGGTTTGTAATAGAGTCGGTACCTATTAGTACCTGTTAGACATTAAAACACGGGAGCTTCTTCAGGAAAGAAGGGAGCAAGAACCAAACTAATCCAGCCTGCAGCAGTCACTGATTGACTAATTAGAGCTTTAAGGGGAGTAGTTCACTGCAATGCGACAGGAGCCCAAAGACTGGTGTTTATAGTTTTCCACAATGCACCTGTATTGTGTCCTCAAATTGCATACTGACTAGCAGACTGACTGTGTAAAAGAACAATACTGCTCTTCAAACTATCACATACACTCCTATGGAAAGACTCACCTAGCTATAGCCACCATATAAGCTCCAAGTAGCAAGCCAGCCACCTACTTCCTGATCCATTTCCAAGACAGTATCTACTTACCTGTGTGGCAGGGTGTTGTGTGGCAAGCCCTCGAAGGAGCCTCAGGATGAAAGGAAGTGCGGGACGAGATAAAAACTTCTTCCAAATGTCTGCATCCAAGCTACACAGAGAAGACAAAACAGCTGAAAGATCATCACCCGCACCGAAAGGTATCTGGCATTCAGCCTACAGCTAGCTTGCATTATACGGGGTTCTAGGAAAGAACCCTCATCCCCTCCACACACACACAGATCACAAACCTAGAATCAGAAAGGCTGATACTTTGTTCTATCCAGTCTGAGCTCAAACATTTAGTTTAACATTTAGACATTTGTTTACAAAATCTTAAAATGGCAACAGAAGTGATGTTCACGCTCCCTCCCCCACAGTGCACACACAAACAGCCAGCGCCTCATTCAATTGTTAGTTGCAGGTTTTGCTTTAGGCCCCCAAGGTGACCCTCAGTGCGAGAGCTCTATTTTAGGGTGATGGATAAGGTACAGCCAGGAAATTAGGCAAATTAGCGCTTCGGGGTAATCAAATTTAAGAGCTAGAAGAGACTTGAGATCATCTAATCCGCATGTAACACCACTGCAGAGCTGCCCCCTCAAGAATTCATTCACCATCATCGAGCCTAAGTATTTCCAGGGATGGAAGGCCTAACCCTCTTCTTGGTGATGAAATGAGATAAGAATATGTGCAGTTACCACACACCACAAAGTGACCCTTACTTCTTTGCACTGGGGATATGCTTTTTCATGTAGTCAAGTGCATTCTGAGTAATCCCCTTCTGGAGGATGAGATCTTTCAGCTGATGCCCATTGCTATTATTCTTTATGCCAGCTGCTATTTTACAGAAACAGTCCAGGAAAACTTTATCATCTCCACTGTGTTCCTCATCATACCTGAGAGAGGAGAGGAAACAGCAATGAAGTTAGGGCTCTGCTAAAGATATAATGCCTCTCTCTGCAGATTAACACACACATCATATCAATGCAGATAAGCTTTTCAGAATTCCCACCCCCACAACGAGATGCCTCTTCACTTGTAAATACCCATCAGAGCCTCAAGGAGGAGAGATGCTGATTTATTAAGAATTCTAATTCAGTTGGGGCTTTTTGCAGATATCACAAAACGTACTTGTCAAAATTACAGTAGGGCTTGAATCGATCAACCAGGATCTGCATTTTCTCCATTTCCCCGAAGGACAGATAAGGGATGATGCGTAACAGGCCTTGCAAAACACTGGGATTGGAGCGGACAAAGGTACTGTTAATCTGATCCAGCAGCATTACCAGCTGATCCTTGTCACCAGTAAGGAGGAGGTTACCCTGCAAAGAGGAGAATGATTTATGTTCAGGATTAATCTATAGGCTCCAGGAAAATCCTCCTATTCCAGTGGTTTACTGACTATTCTCAATCCAGAGAAAACCAGAGCTTCTGAATCTCAGTAAGACAGTGTGTGACAAAGACAGCAACAGTACAAGTCTCGTGGTCATGGGAAAACTTCATTTTTAGAACATTTCCAGGGGTCTAATGGAACAGCTATATCAACCATCCAATCAATACTTGCCTTCCTGCAACTGCTGTTAAAATGTTCTCCAGTCAAAACAGTCTTACCCTAGCTCAAGGGACTGACTCAAGCAATAGTTCCAACAGATTCATTGCACAAATGGCACCCTCAGAGAAGGGAGATAAATCCATTTTTCTCAGTGTTTCTAGTGGAACTACACCATTCACATTGCCAGTTATTCAGAAAACCAAATGTGTTTTCAGAGCCCATATAAAGACACTCTAGAGAACAAGGCAGAGTCACCTCTTTTCATGTCAGCTGATCCAGCCACTCCAACCCAATGCACCTCTACAATGCAAAAGAGTCTGATAGGAATATTGCCATGCTTTCGGTTCAGTGTTGCTCTCTCTCCTTCTGCTCCCAACACAGTCTTTACCATGGCTGAATCTTCCACATATTGTGTTTGATGGCATGGCTGAAACTCCTTGATCAACACTTGTGTATACGCTTGGAAGGTCTGTACCACTGACCAAGACATTTACAAGCTTTGGATTCCAGTCAGTGTTTTCCTCTCTGTGGCACCCAGAACAAACACTCACCTTGTCCTCACTCAGTTGTTCTGCATTAGACTCATCCAATATGATCTCCATGATACTAAGCACCTGCTCAGCCACAGCTGCTCCTCCACTGTCCTTGCTCTCTTGCTCAGCCACCAGGGCCTGCAGAGAAGACGACATTAGTCACTACAGCACCAACTGTAACAGCGTCAAATGGAAATAGATGACTCAGTATCACTAATACATGACTGGGGGGAAATTGAGGCTGATAGTCCTTCACACTGAGAGGGTAATTAAACTCTTTTTCAGTTACTATGAGGCAAGTATGACTGAAATTTTGGGTAGCTTAAATACAGCTGAGCAGATTAAAAAATGTCAGAAGTCCTTGTAAATTTGTGGAAGAGGATCTTGTTCATTCTAGAGGAAGGGCATGAATGTGATCTCAGCTAAAATGTGGATAAAAAACATTTTGTTATCAGGAACGCTGCACTCCAGGTATCTGCTTCCTATCACCCGGAGACACAGTTAAACTCCCGAGTCTCCACACAAACTCAGAATTTGTGCTCTTGATGCTACCATCAAGCTACCCTGAGGGCTTTGGCATGGTTTGCCATCAAGCAGAAGGTGAGCCAAGGTGATCAAAGCCCCCTGTGGGACAAAATGCCTCCTTACCAAATTCAGTGTTCCCAGCATGACGTTCAGAGTGTTCATCTCAGGTTTGACAAGCTGCTGGCGGTTCACTTTCACTTTCACACAGTAGCTGAACAATTTTAGCAACACCTATAAAAAGAAAAACTGTGTCCTACAGGATATCCATGAAATGGCTGTCAGGCTGTAACTACACTTAAAAGCTCCCAACTGTCTAGTTAAACTTTCCAAAACTCCTTGGAAAGCACAAAATGTGACTGCTCCAGCAACATTAATCCCAAGATGACTGATTTTTCCAGTAAGATTCTGAGATGCATAGAACAGTCATACTGACAACCTAGGTTCTGATCCTGCACAACTGCTCAGTGCCCTCAACTCCCACAGACTTCAAAGGCTTATTCCAAAGAAGTGATAACAGAGGGGACAAGGAGAAAAGAGGAAACTGCTACAACTTTACTAGACATCGATTAGAGAATTTAAACTCTGTTCCAATGTATGAATTAATGTACACAATAAGTTTTGTTAAGCAACTATTCTAAGAGGGTGCTCTATGGATTTGCTCTATCACAGTCTCTGCCATAAGCTGGGGCAGCTCATACTCACAGTCAAGAGGTGTCGGCCTTGTTTGAAATCCTTGATTCCAGTTAGTCGGTTCAGCATGCACTCCAGACCTCCACATTGCGCCATCACGCCTGCCATTTTATAAACCTCTTCCTCATCCTCCTCCTCATCTACAGGAAAGAAAGACTATGATAGGAGGCAGGCAGCTACCGCAACAGGACTATTCAACTGCCCATAAGACACGAGGCGCTAAAATAAAAATGAAAATTAAATTGCATTTGCCAGTGTCAGTGAGGCCCAAAGTTAAGCAGCTGGGTCAAATCTGAGAAAAATTACCACAAGCAAAAAGTATTAAAGAAGGATTTTGACACGTGTTCCTTGAGTGTCTAACATGAAACCTAATACTCCCAAGTACTGTTAACCACAAGCTCTGGTATACCAACATCAGAATGAAAGGCCAATATAAACGCTGTATCTCGTCTCAGGGTCATCTGAAGTCAGCAAAAAGATGGTCTTGTCGTTAAACACTGGACTGGACACAGAACGGAGTTTAATTCTGAACAGTGCCACAAATTTCCTACGCGCTCTTGGGCAAACTGCTTCATCTCTCTGCACTTCTGTAAAATGGGGGTGATGCTTTTCTTACTCAGAGGGGGTTTGTGAGGATAAATTCATTCATGTTTATGGTGCTCAGACACCACGCTGAGGAGGACCACACAAGTATTCACACTGACATTTTGTCAAATATCGGCTCAGAGCTGTAAGGTTAATGGTGCCATGCTTCTGTAGCGAACCTGACACTTCAAATCTAATTCTAGTTTTAAAGAACAAACGCCTTACCTGTAGTGGAGTCCAGCGACTCAATGAATTCTTCAGTTGCATCTCCTAGCAACCCTCGCATGCGGTAAATGATCCTCATTGGCTCCCCCTGGGGAAAAGAATTGGACAAGTGCTACGGTGATGTCTTTGAAAATGCTCAGCAGTCCCATTATGTTCCCTTTAGAAAGGATGACAGACATTTAAGTCTGTTTCCTTTCATCCCAAACCCAAAGGTAATGCACTGAAATTCTTGCAACTGTTCGTTTTTCCCACTATATATTTTCTAGCGTGTCTCCAAAAAACCACATCCTGATAAAACCCCAGTAAACCACCATTCATTCTAGTCTGTTTCCAAACAAGGCCCGTTACCAAGATGTATGCCTAACAGTTCTCCCTCTCACATCACCTCCCTTCAAGACAGTTTCCTTTAGGGCTGTGATATGGCATCAGATCAGCAAAAGGTAGCTAAGAAGAAGGGGGGGATAAGGAGACATGTATAGCCTCAGAACAGGATATACGTCCTCTATAATCAACGTTCCCTTCATGGTAGATTCCATCACACAACCCTGGAAAAAAATGGTAATTAAACTGATGGGGTACTACCCAATAAATCAAGTAGGAAGAAAGACTATTTAGACGGTGCTTTTAAACAGACATGTCTCCCAACAATGGGATATGAAGGTGTGAAAACACAGTGGGAAAGGGGTCAGGTAGCAGGATGCATTTCCACCAGAAACATACGTGCATACGTGTACATGTACATCTGTCTGTCTCTCTCAACTTATTTTAAACACCACAGGCCTGAATACTAAGCAGAAAAGAAATCTCAGCTTTGGGAACAGGAGACCTTGACAGAAAAAAACCTGTCACAGAGCGCACTAAGCCTAATGTGGAATAAGCAGTACTTAATGTCACAGCAAATACATAAGCACAGGGAAAGCCCTGGGGGAAGATCTGCTCAAAGGCCACGCTAGAGACCAGCAATTAACACCACAGGGGCCCTGGTAAAATGGCAGATGAACAAAAAAAAGCTAGAGACAGACAGACAAGGGAAACAAAAAACAGGCCTGAGGTTCGCTTATTGTGAGGCTGTATATTTCCTAGGGAACTCAAAATGGAGCTCCAGAAGTGCTTTGGAGCAATGCACACAAAAGATGACAGATGAGAGCTGTCACTGACAGTAATGCTGAACAAACTCAGCCTTTCACATCCAGCAGTGCATCCCAGGAAAGCAATAGACTGGCTAAAGAAGAACATCTCACACAGAGTAGTATTTCCACGTGCTGAATACATAAAAGGAATCCGAGGGGAGCACACAGAATATTCAGCCTTGCTTCTTTTGACTGCTGCCATACACCGGGAATAGCAGAACTCATTTCCCCATCAAGCGCTTATTTCTTAACTAGCTTCAGGCTTGATTTTGCACCACAAAGGCTTTTACTTACAAGCTTGATCGGAGGTGCTACCCCAAAAGATCTGCATTATACTGCACATGAACTATGCCTTATTTCTATTTCAAAGATAACAGGACTTCTTTTAATCTGTCCCAGCAGCACTGTGAACAAACACTGAGCTGTCAATTGTGAAACAGAAAGCGAAAATGAACAGTCAAGTTTTCTTGCCCAAGGTGGCAAAATGCAAAGAGGAAACTGTCCATAAACAATAAATGCAAAGTAAGATTTACAAAACTCAGACAGCCGTAATTAATTTCCAGTGCTATTTGTAGAAGTAGTAAAGCGTGCATTTTCTGCATGCACGATGTTCACTGACAACTTCCTTTTTAGTGCTATCCATTAAACTAAGCTGGCACAAACAAAGCCAACACCTCTTGACAGGTGACTGAGGTATCACAACAAGCTGACTGCAGAGTGGAAATGGAACCCAGAACAAACTACACCCCGAGGTGGCAGCTTGGGCAAGTCCCTTCAACTGTCTTTTTCTGCACCAGTAAAACGAGGCAATAACAATGAGCCTCATTTGCGAGACACACTGCGAGGATTGATGTCTTAAGTTCCTGAAGATCCTTAAATGAATGGCACTACAGCTGTGCAAACTAATATTGTTATTAGATGTCCTTTCTGCACAGATAGGTAGACTGATGTTTGAAATGCAGCATGGTGGAGCAATCTGGTGTCTCAGGTTGTATATATATATCTAGTTGCCATGTGAAGTGAACCTTAAAAGGCAGCGACATAAAATGCAGCTATTTCTTAAAAAAGTAAGAAGAGTGTTTGCTTGAAAAGCCAGCTCAGATGTCTGCAAATGAATAAGTGCAAAGTGCAAGAGAGTCAATATCCTTAGCTGAAAAGTCTCCAACGGGTAGCTGGGTTAGTCTATATCTGCAAAAACAACGAGGAGTCCTCTGGCACCTTAGACTAAACAGATTTATTTGTGCATAAGATTTTGTGGGTAAAACCCACTTTGTCAGATGCATGGTGCATCTGTTATGCATCTTATGAAGTGGGTTTTACTCACAAAATCTTATGCTCAAATAAATCTGCTAGTCTTTAAAATGTCAAAGGACTCCTTTTTATTCTTAGAAGCACATAACACTCATTAAGCTAAGTCACCAGAATTACAGAGAGGAGTAACAGAAGTGCTTTCCAGTCCCACATGAGTGCATGGAGAGATCCAGAACAACTAGGCATGCAAGCAAAAGCCGATCTCATCTGGTACTGTTTTAAATACACAGAGAAGGAATCATAAGCACATACCTCATTGGTAGGGCACCAGACTTTCTTGTAGACTTCAGCCACAGATAGATCCAAGCTAATGATCTTATTGTTCACCAGAAGCTAAAAAGGGGGGGGGAAAAAAAGGCTGAGCAACAGTTCAACCACATCTCTGATACTGATCAGCTGCTTAACCAAACCTGTCCCCATATTTCAGCAGTTGTGAATTCTCACCTCCATTCCACTGTCATCCTCCAATAGAGCCACCAGGTCACAATCCTGACAGATTTTGTTCTTGATGTCTCTCATGAGTGGCCCAATGCCAGGCTCATTACTGCTGTAGGGGTTCCCTGGCATCCTTCCCTGCAAGAAGTCTTCCTGCTGGGGATCTTTCTCCAGTGTTACAAAGAACTCAGTCACTTCATTTTCTTCCTTAAGAGCAAAAGCAAAGGGAGAGTGAGTGAAGATTCCTGAACAACCCTCTCATCCTCTTGTCAGTTATCAAGGTGGTCACTAAAACAACAGAATCACTAGCTCACTCTGCTGTACACAGACCTACTGGCTTTGGAAGAGACCTGATAATACCAGATCATCTTCTGTAAGTGAATTTCTCATCACATACTAAGGCCAAGTCTCAGGTTTCTCGCCTGCTCAATATCAACACAGGAAGCCTATACAAGCTTTGGGTCCCAACATGGAGATAGCACAATTCGATATTGGTTAATGCCAAACCAAAATCAGTGGAGCCAGCACTGGTCTGTTGAAGTGTAAGCAACTACTTCGTCTATTTTAACAAGCTTGTTTCATTCTGAGGACATAGACAAAACCTGTAAATGACTGCAGGTGTCTGCTCACTTACAGGATAGATAATACTGCAAAGTCTCTCAAAGATGAAGACAGGAGTCCTGTAGTCATCAAGGCTGTAGCGTTTAGCAGTTTCAATACACACTGCCATAAAAGCCTTAGTTTCAGATTCTGTGCCTGTGAAGAGAAGGGAGAGGTATTTTATATTAATATAGTGAATCACTAGGATCAAATATTTTCAGCAAGCTTCTTTTAGCCCAACATATACATCACCGCCTCTTGCAGTGGCAGTGAGTAGCACATTTCTCAACTACCTCTCTTCGGAAAAGAATCAGTTTAACATGGCAGGAGAAATTGCTATGGGTTCACGGTAATCAGGAAACCTCTTTGCATGCTAGTGCCATGGGAAAATGATTCTTGTAACAAAAAATCAACTTCCTGGAAATTAACAGAGGTCTCTTCCAGGCATTTTCTTCACAATTTCCCTGTGGACAGGAACTGCAAGGGGCTCTGACTGAAAAGGTTATTACATGGTGAATGCAGAGGTGTGAAAGAATCATTGACCAATGTTAGTGTTTGTCACCCTCTGTCTAGTAGACATCATGCCACAGATTTGAAATGCTGCACGATGTGGTGGCCACAGTCATGAAAACCCCTGTCGTACAGTCTTTGAACTTGTTCCTTTGTGGGGCTGCACTACAGGCTTTGTTTTCTCAAGTGACTAATAGTCAGGATGCCTAGAACCCAGTTGGCTCTACCTGTTGTCATATCCTCCAGCATCTCCAGCAGCATGTCCTGGGTCTCATCAATCAGCTTTGTTCTCTGCACTACCAGCTTCCTCAGGCAGAGATAGCCATTCAGGACGGTGCCCACCAGACGGCTCTTGAAGTGTCGTTTGATGGACTCTACTTCCACAAAGGAAGAGAGAAGCCCTACAAAAACAGGAGATATTCAGGAGTTTCTCTTTGCTTTATCATCTTTGAATTACATATGGCCAACAAACCTAGCACTATACTGCAAAGGGAACAAGAAAATGAAATGGTCAGCAGTGACTCCTGGTGTCCAGGCTGTTACTTATCCAACACACTCCCACATAAACCAAAAGAGTTAGGGTGAAAAAACTGGCCCATTTTTGGTACAAGGATGGCTTATATGCTACACTAAATGTGATCAGACAGGGATGGAAGCAATCTCCCAAGTGTGGGGCTTATAAACTTCCTCCACTTGTGGGTCTGGGGGCTTGGTTCTTCAGCTTTGGGAGCAAGTGTCTAAGGAGGGATTGGCAGTTCCACAGTGGCTCTTTTGTTTTTGGCTACACCACTTGCTTCTTATGTTTAGGCCAGTTCTGATGATATGCAGTTAATGGCTTTACTAATACTCACACCTACATTGAGGGACATTGTGAAACACTGCTGCATGCTGTTGGAATGCAGAGACCTAAGCTGCGGATCTTAATATGTGACCCTTATATGGGATGCAACTAGGTACCTGTGAGGCTCTTCAAGGCATATCCTTGCTGCAAGTCAGTGCTGAGCGTGGCTTCCTCCAGGGCAAGTAAACGAGCTATTTCCTAGGGGAAAAAAAGAATAATCTCCATCAGTGGTTTTCAAGCTAGGGTTCTAGAATATTAGGCACTGGGTCTCGTTGCTCTAGGGTGATTAGCGGGGGGTACTAAGGCAGTTTTCCTGCCTGTCCTGGCACTGAAGACTGTGATGCACCCAGAAGCGGTCAACAGAAGGCCCGGCTCCAGGGGGAGGGAAGAAGAGGAAGAGTGCACAGGGCTCTGTACACTGCCCCTGCCATGAGCACTAGCTCCACACTCTTATTGGCTGGGAACCTGCTGCTGACTACTTCTATGGCGCAGCATGGTCTGCAGTGCCAGGAGAGGCAGGAAGCTGCATCGCTGACCAGGAGTCACTTGAGGTAAGCCCCTCCTGACCATCCCGAAAGCCAGAGCCCCCCGTCTTCAGCCCAAAGCTCTCATCCATAGCCCTATCCTGGAGCCCACATGTAATAAAATTATGTTGGGTCATGGACACCAACAATTTTCTTCAACTGAGTCATGAAAAAAAAAAAAAAAAGTTTGAAAACCGCTGCTCTACATGACAAAGCATCAAAGCAAAGTGACACAGCAGACTCAAAGCAGAAAGACCACATTGCTAACACACATAATAGAGGACTTCGGCAGGCTACATAAAAGCCAAAAGTGCCGACAATCTATCCACTGGTACCCAAGCTATATTCCTATTCTCTTCCACTTATTCATCTCTGTTGGTCAACCATAGCACACACTGTGCTAGCTGTAACGTAATGTCAGGATGCACAACAAGTGTACGGTACCTCACCAGGCTTCTAACATTTTATTCAGGATTTACTATAGTGTAATACTGGATTTCACTGCAATAAACTTGAGTATCAGGGCTTCTGAAACCCAACAACTTGAAAACTAACTTAAGAACATTCCCTCCAACAGCCCATAATTCATGCTGAAGGAACTGGAGCAGACCTAACCTTCTGCTTTGTGGTCACTATTTGCTTTCTGAGCCTGCTCTGTCTGGCAGTCAGGACATGGTGTTTTGGCACAGAGCTGCTGCCAAATCAATATACCAGAATGTTTGCTCCTTGGCACAGCTGTCTATGGAGTACTTAAAAATAAGGGCAAGTGGCCAGCTCGCACTGAGGCATGGAACAACTGGGTTTAAGTGTGCTATAG
Source organism: Apalone spinifera (assembly GCA_030068395.1). Lineage (NCBI taxonomy): Eukaryota > Metazoa > Chordata > Testudines > Trionychidae > Apalone > Apalone spinifera. The sequence goes on along the minus strand of JANRFK010003894.1, from coordinate 17,294,850 downwards.
CCATTTTTGCTCATACTGATTGATATTTCTGAGCTGACACCTACCTTATACAACCAATGTGCTATTTACTTTGCGTACTGCTTACAGAGCCATACCTTAGTGATGAGGTTGCCAACGTAGGGCAGAACACCTCTTGCTGCCAGATAGATCTTCCAGTGGGCAGGCTTGATGAGTTTCTGATATAAAGCCAGGTACTCGGCAGCACATTCTCCGGCAATGCTCAGCTCATCCAAATAGCTAACACAAGGAAACAAAAGTTAACTGCTAAACAGTGACAAGAAGCACTGCAAATTTAAAGATGGCATGGCAACCCGGGCAATACCTAGTTTTTTAAATGAATATGGTGCATGCCTCTGCATGTTTAGGATGGATTACTTGCGACAGAGTTAGATCGAAAGAACCAAACAGGAAAGGTAACATAACGACCTACATAAGGAGGATCCCAATAAATACTCAAAACAATCAACAGGTTTCTAGCTCTCCAACTCTGGCAAAGCAGCTGTTTCGCCAAGACAGGAAGAAAGAGCAAACAGAACACTAAGCCGTTAGGGCAGGAATGAGGAACCTCTTTTGGTTTGGGGGCTGCTGGTTCACAGAAAAATCAGTTAAGGGCCTCACACAAGTGAGAAGCAAAAAGAAAATGCCAAACCCGCAGTGACATGGCCCAGGACTGAGAAGAAGATAGACACACTTCTCATTTCCTTCGCACACCAGAACCTAGGAGGACCAAGGCTAGAAGATTTTTGTGTATTCCTACACCACAGTGGGACAGCGAGGGCAGGGGGCATGCTGGAGCACCAGCATGGGCTCCCTAATGCTGGGGGCGAGTCCCGAGCCTTGGGGGGCTGGATCCAGACAGGCATCCGCATCCGGCTCCCTGGGCCTTAGATTCCCCAGCTCTGCATTGGGAGACCAGAAAAGGCCGGTGCATCAGCAGACAGAGAGGCTACCCACAGAATGTCAGTGGAAGGCTGACAGGCTGGCAAAGGAATGCACAGAAAGAGCATGCTATGCCTAGGACAGTCTTTTCCTCCCAGAGATGGGAGAAGAGGAGAGGAACTTTTAAAACCTGGCAAGGATTGATTACAGTGTAAGACTTTGTTTAAAAATTTTTTTACTTATTGCCCTGTGCACATTGTGCATCTGGGGGAAGGAACAAATAATGTGTTGTTTTGAAGACTTGGAGTCATTTTAGTCAACGTGCTGGTCACAGACCCGAGGGATGAAGGGGCTTACACATGTCCAATGCAGCTGAGTTTGTCACATTAACAGGGATGGGGAACAGCCCAGAGGATCCAGAACTGAAAGTGGCTGGACTATGTGGTTCCACCCAGAGTGAGGTTCAGGAAGCTAGGCTTTGAGAAGAACTGAAGGGGATCTCAGGGATTGTTCCCTCTGTAACTGTGATAGTAAGGAAACAAGGTAGAAGAATAGCTGTAAGGAGCCCCTCTTTCCCCACTTGTGCTTTTCCTCCCCAATACCAGTCTATTAGTGTTAAGTGGTGCTCCAACAAAGCAGTAAATGCCCAGGGGAGCCATACTCTAGGGATTGTGGTGAGAATTCTTAGGGGAGTAGTGGGAGAGTTTTAGTGGGAATTGCAGAGAAATAAAGCTATTCCTTTTGTGAGATACCTGGTAAGGAGATCGAGGACCTGCTGCTTTCGGCTGGGGATGGTAGCCAGAGCTTCCACAATAGTGCACGCAGCCTGCCTGGCAGCTTGGGTTGCAGGAGTAAACAGTACCTAAGGTGGGAGAATGAAACACAAAACGCCATTGGACATGGATAAGTAAACTAGGGACAGTCACTACAATGAGACCAGCACAGGGGCAACTGGTGGCCTATCAGTAGTGCTCTGCATTGCCATGCCAGAGAGCTAGGGATTCTCCACGTGAACACTTACTTCACAGCAAGCTGGAGTGTAAAAAATCTACCATTTCAACGCATGGCAGAGGCATCCACCACACTTCGTGTGCAGCGGGCTAGCCGCAAAAACAAGCCTTTAGATTTGATTTGAATCTCTCTTGCTCCAAAATTTAGTGAGGTGTGAGATCCCTGTAGGTAGAATGCTAAGCCCCACAGATCTAGCAGAGGAAAGGAACTGCCTTGCACTGCTCAACGCCAGACAGCTGATTAAGGAGCACTACTGGTGGGTTCGGTTCAGGACTCTTGAAACAAGTGGTAACCAAAGCACAGTGATTAGGCAGGAACCAGCCAGTGGTGATCACGAGGTCACTCAAAGGTCCAGAGAGTTTTAAAAGAGGGCAGGAAGCGGAGAGTTCTATTTTTAAATGACATTTTCATAGTCCCAGCCATAGGGGAGATTCAATGTGTCAGTCAGCAAGGTATCTACAGGTCTGACGTGGTATAAATACCATCCCACTCTTCCAGTCAGAGGAAAGGCAATGCAAAGACTTTGTCCAGTCCCAGCTACAACTGCTTCCTGCCCTACTTTTCATCCTTAAAAGCTTTATCCCTACTCCCTCTCCACCTAAAGGGGCAACACCTCTTTTCTTCCAGCTATCCAAGAACAGCCATCTTGCATGAAGGTTGTAATGGGCACAGTCTCCAAATCCCAGCTATTCTGACACGTGATGGTTTGTTTGAAAATAAAAGGTACGATGAAATACTACCAATAACCAGTTATAGAGCTGAGAAATAAAAGCCATCAACGACAGAGCACACACTACAATTCTTGGGTTGTGTAGTGGACACTTCAAGCATGCTTACCTGCCGCAACCAGTTGTTATGTCCCAATTTGAGATCCAGAGGACAGGTTCTCTTCCCGTGTCGGCTCATGAATTGTTTCCATTTCCAAACATACTTTTCTGACAAGTAGAGCTGGCGAAGCTCAGTTCTGCTGGGAGATTTCCCATTGGCTTCTGTACCTAAAATATCAACACTGCTTAAGGGAACTGTCAGCTGCCACTCCCTATGAACACACCAGTTTGTGCAGAGGAGCTCAGACAATTCCCTTTCCCTATGAACACAACACTTTTCTTAGAGGAAATCAGAATTCTCCAAACCCCTTACAGGGCCTGGAAATCTCCTGTGCTCCCTTCTGCTGCATTTTCAATACTATACTGGGCCAACCTTCCTTCTGGCCAAGAAATGCAACACATGACTTCCTCGGGAACTCATCAGAACTGCTCCTGAGTTGGCTGTGAGGATTTTCACACTTACCTGCTGCTATTTCCAGAGAATATGCCCACTGCCTCTGCAGGACTGCTGTGTCAGGTCTGAAGGACCTCCAATTCTCCATGTGCTGACACCAAGGCACAGAGTTGGCCCTTTGTTTCAATACCCAAGTTGCCATTAACAGATTATTTCTATAGTACCACAGATGTGCATAGCACTGAATACCCAAATCAATACAAAGGGTGAATTCTCCAAGTGAGAGTAAATATTAATACACTGGGTGAGCTCTGCACATTATAATCACTCTGTACACTGATAATCACATTGGTAAACTGGGGACTGCTCACCCCATGGACCTTGAGAATTTGAAAATGATATTATCAGGAGATGGAGGCTTCAGAATTAATGATGCTCAGACAACAAAGCCCTAATAGGGAGGTGCTATCAACCCATTCAACAGGCAGCCTATTGAAGCAGAGAGATAAAGTGCCTTGCCCAAGGCTGAAGTAGAGCTCAATTCTGAGCTCCCAGCCCTGTATTCCCACCATCAAACCACACTGCCTCCAATGTCTGATTCTATTCCAAGACTCTCTCAGCCCCGGGGGTCGAGCCACAAGCCAAGTGGCTCAGTGCTGCAGTCTCGGAGGAGTCTGCTTGTTCTGCAGCTGAAGCAGAAGTGCAGAAATCATATCGGTTGCAACAAGACGGAAGGAGACAGACAGCAGTTTTAGGACCCACAAATGAGGTCATCACTCAAACCTGGACACGTACAAATGTCTTTGCACAATTTCACTCCATTTAGAAAGAGACAATAAAAGGACAGGACTCTACCTCTAGCAGGGAGGCACTTTTTCCAAGACTCATACGATGCTTTGGGGTCCCTCTTGAGCCACATCTGAGCCTGAGCATGGATCTCGTTGCTGTATGGTTTAACAGTGGTCAGAGTATCGACAGGGATGTCCTAGGAAGCAAAGAGACAGCCTCAAGTATGTGACAGTCTCAAAAAGCAAATTCTGTTCCTCTGAGAAACTATTCATGTGGCATGCCTGCTCAATGGATCAGTGTAAACAGCTTTCCACAGAAAGAGACACACACAACTAGACCAGCAAGGTTTGTATTCTATGCAATCAAAATACTAGTTTCAATTACGTAAGAGTAGACCATTCTACTTTGTGCAAATGACACTGATGACCTATCATTTAAATGGGGATGCTTTATTCTACTGTAAAAGGTTGATACAGCTATGGAGTTCAGCATTCCATGTCTGACATCAAATAATCCAAGTCCGACACCTGGATCAAGAGAGAGATGTTCCAACTGTGAATGGGTCATGGAGAGAAGTTGATCAATATTTCATGACAACTTGTCACATTTCCCATATTTATAAATTTTCAGTTGTGATAAAAATCAATCGATGTACCATTAGGTAAAATCCTGTAATAACCTGTATAAAGTAACACAGTTACTGCCTTGATGACGCTCTTTCTGTGTATCTTAAAGCTGTGCTGGAGAAAGTGGAGAGAACCTGAAATATATCCACCCCCTGTTGCTGGTCTCCAAGGCTACGTCTACATTGCAGGGTTTTTGCACAAGAAGTCTTCTGCGGAAGAGTTTTTGTGCAAAAACTTCTTGAGCAAAAGTGTGTCCACACTGCATGGACACTCTTGCGCAAGAAAGCTCTGATGGCCATTCACAGAATGGCCATCAGAGCACCTGTTCTTTTCTGGATAGGCTCTTTTTCCGTAAGAAACCCCTGTGGAGTGTCCCACACGTGCCTTTTTGCGTAAGACCTGTAGTGCAAAAAGGAGTTATGCCTCAGACAGAGGTATACCTACACCGCAAAAACCCCTCTGTTCAGTCGATTAACTGTAGATTTTCTTGTGCAAAAATGTGCTTGAGATGTGAACGCTCCATAGGTTTTTGCGCAAAAACCGACATTTTTGCGCAAAAACCTTGTAGTATAAACGTAGCGCAACACGTGGGGTCTAGTACTTCTAGAGCAGCAGTGAGCAGGAACAGGAAATCCATAAATATGCTATTTTTTTCTTAAGACACAAACCACTGTGTCTCAGATTTCAGTCAGGTAAGCGTCTCTTTGCTCAGTCTGAAGCATCAAGGGAAGTACCTTGTTTTTCTTGCTGGTTGGAGCAGGTGGTTTGATCAGTTTTTGTAGAATTCGCAGACACATTAGGGTGATGTTCTCAACAACTACAGGAGTTTTAATGTTCACTGCCATCAAGAAGAGGCTGAGAGCTGAAAGGAGAACACAGGGATTAATGTCATTAATGAGTATGCAATAAGCCTAGGAAAATCCTTGGAAGAGGTACGATGTATATACTGCAATCTACACAAATCAAGAGTTTTAACAGAAGGCAAGACCTCATATCCTTGGGTTGATCCATCACATGCTCATGGAGAGAAACCTTTCCATGACAGGGAAAAGATCCTACTTTGCTTCAACTCTGTTCTACTCCCTCCGTATTGTCCTCCTAGCACTCCTGTTGTATATACTGCACCCATAAAGCCCACAGATGACTACCCCACTCTTGACCCCAGTTACCAATTCCTCTGCACTAGGATTACTGGGCTGCACCAGAAATTTCCCATTTTCACATGGACACCTACCACACCGCAGTCGCAGCTCCCAGCAGCTATCTTCCTTAGAGATGGAATCTGTTAGCAGCAACATTTCATACTGGAGGCTGCTAGCCTGCAACAGAAAAAGGTACTAAGCTTTAGGAAGGCTTGCTGGCAGAGTACAGTCCTTGCTGCCTCTTCAATATCTGGGGCTGGGGTTTGAGGTGCAATAATTTTGGTCATCTCAATTCAAAACTTCTTTGAGAGAGGCCCCAGGATAGGAATAATTATGAGTGCTGAAATTCAGGATTGAGATGGATTGGCAGAGCTGGGGGGGATGCTAGCCCACAATCACATAACATTATGCTTGACTCCAGCCATGCCACAGTTCCTTCCCAGACAGAAATGCCCTCTTGACTATGGATTGACTGGGGACACCAATTATTATATGTACACAAACATAAGCCCATTCATTCATAAATCGATCCCCCAAACTCACAGAAAAAAAACGTAAAAAAGTCTATGACCCATTTATAAGCCAACTCCAGTGTACAGTTCCAGCTCATCAGCATCAGTATGAGCTGAAGGACGTGCTGGCTGCAGGGACAGAGACTTTCAGCTCCTATTGGCTGGGAACTGAGAGGCTCTGTGCCTATAGCCACAGCATTAGGATCACAGTGGCAGGCGGGGAGGGCAGATTGTATAGCTGAGCTACATGCAGCCAAGCTAAAAGATCAGTGGGCAGGGGCCCGTTAGCCTATGGGAGCCGTGGGAAGTTTGCTGACCCCCCCTCCCCCCACCAGTGAAAGAATCTGTTCATAAGCCGACCTCCCCCCGCCCCCCCCCACAGTGGGATTTTTTAACTAAAAATTATTCAGCTTACGAACGAGTATCTCCAGTACTAAAATCAAAAAGTCACTGGAGATGGGTAGGACAGAAAGAAGAGAAACAGTAAAATGCTGGAGTTCCTCACCAGATCAGGGTTTGCCCAGTGTCCTTTCAGGGCTGCAGAAACCTTCCCGATGATCAGGTCATTCATTTGTTGTGTAGCCTCTGGATTGTCTCTGTTTCCAGAAGCAAAGTAAATGCTACAAAACACTGCTTGCAGACATTTCTCAGATATACAAAGCAACTCTCATTTCAGTCTGGTTCATCACAAATTTATAGTAAACCTGTCCAACCAGCACTTTTCTAACAGAAAACAAACTTGATAAATCAACTTCTGCTTGTTAACCTTTTAAAATCTTGGTACTTGGCAAGCCTGTCAACAGGAGGAATAATAATAAGGCCTTACACAGTGCCTTGTACTTAGCATCTCAGTGTGCCTTAGAGACCCTTACACCTCAGCATCCCAGATGAGGGAGGTAGAATTCTACAGAGGAGCACACTAAGGCCCAATGTGTGTAGGATGCAAAAACTCTGACACAGTCACTGATTTTCTGAAGTACTGAGCGTTCAAAACTCTTGCTGAAACGCTGAGAACCTTCTAAAAATATGCTTAGGCTGTCTCAAACCAAGGCTACTTTTGAATATGCTGATCTACAGAAAGTCAGTGTAAACTGCAGAAAGAGTTTAGGATGTCCAACTCCCATTCCACTGCTGAAATCACTAGAAACAGTATTCGTACATGTGGAAGTGTGTGTGAACACTCGCCCTCACTACTCAAGTAGTTTCCCAGAGCTTAGCAACTAAACACAAATGTTTGTTTGAAGTGGAGTGCTAAAGGAAAATCTTGACCAATGTGCAAGCCTTATATCCTTTACAATGCCAATACCCGCTCAAAGTGATCCACAGTTAGCAATGCAGTGGGAGAGCTGAACTGGTCTTTGGGTGAACTGGGTTAACTAAAGCAGGTCTCTGTGTCAGTACTAAGCTTGCTGACAGCGTGCAGTCCTTGCTGCCTCTTCAATAATGGGGAGCTGGGGTTCAAGATGCAGTAATACGTTGATATGTCAACCTCAAATGATTTACCATCTACTTCACTAAAGTTGCAACCAACAGTTATGACTCAAGCAGACGCAGAGCCAAGTCTAACCTGGTAAGAAGGCACATGAGCTGACGGACGTCCTCCCGCATTGTGGCTGCACCGCGGCGCAGGTTGTAGTCAAACAGCTCTCGGATAAGGCCTTGGGACACAAGAATGTGCCTGATGGCAGAGTTGGTTGCCAGGGCCCGCAGCAGTGTTATGCAGTGTTCAGTGACAGCTGAAGCACAGCCATAGCATTTTGTAGAAGATGTGTGGCCACAGCCTAAGACAGACAAAGCACGATACTGGCTGGCGGTAAATGTGGGCTGGACAGTGGTTCGTGAGGATTTGGTTGCTGCCTCTCTCTGCTGGAGATCATATTCCAGGAGCTCCTTTCTAGAAGCAAAAACTTTCTGCAAACACACACACAAAAAGGAGAAGAAATTAAAACGGCAAAATTTAACCCTTCCTAATGCAGGTGAAGTTTAATGCTGGTGAACTAATTTTACAGGTCACATTTCAATAGAATTAAACACAAAATGGTGACCATATTTGAATTTATTCAGGTCTCAAGCTATGGTCCTTTTGACAGTATACTTCATACAGAGCCCTTATTATCTAAAAGTTCTCAACATAATTTAAAGAGGAATTTATAAACCACACGCCACAATTACGAGGTAGGTACGAGGTTGGACTTGCCCGTATGGCACTCTCAGGGCCTGAGCGGTTGCGAACAAGGGAGTTTGCTGGACCAAGGGAGGTCAGGCCTCCGTGCTTTCCTGGGGCTACCCTCCAGGCTGCCACCCCAGGAGAATCTAAAGGCCTGACCACCTCCTGCCCACCTGCCGGGCTCTGCTGCCCCCAGAACTATCATGGGGCTCTGCTTCCTGCCCCAAGTTTCCCGGCTCCGTATGGGGTGGCAACTGCTCCCTGGGTTCCCTGCCCCCAGCCACCCGGGCCTGCACAAGGCAGCAGTCGCTCCCTGGGCTCCCTGCCCCGTCACCTGCGGGGCAGCAGAATCTCCTGGGCCTCTCTGCCCCCAAGTAACTGGCCCTGCTGGCTCTGCTCCCAGCTACTTTCAACTTATGTGGCAAGAGCTCTCTGGCCTAACATCATCTGTGGTCCTGCCACAGATGAGAGAAGTTCAACTTGTAGTCTGTACCTCCATTTGACAGAAGAGGAAAGCAGAGAGGCAAAGTTACCTGGAGAAAATCACCACACATCAGCGACAGAACTAGCAACACAACTGAGGAATCCTAGCCTGAATCCCAGGTACCTCCTCTAACCAGCCAAAAACGCTCTACCCATTACACACAATATGTTACTATAAAAAGGTTGGTTCACAGTGCCTGAGAATTAACAGCTACCATACCGTTCTGGAAAGGTAGCTCAATAGTTTACTAAAAACCCAGTTGGCTCCATTTCTTCTGCAGGACAGCCCTTATTATTATTATTATTACAGGGGGTCAATTTAGGACAGGCACAATGCGCTTTCCATGTTTTATTTATTTATTTTTACACACACACGCACACACCTGGGCTGCCCAGATTGACAGTGTGACTATTCATACCTGAATGATCTTGGAGAGTTCATCAAAAGAGTTCTTGCAGTCACCACAGTACTCCTGCGCTAGCTGAAGTATATACCTATTCACACTAGCTGAAGTGGAGCTGATCCCACCACTGCTACCAGAGTCATCCTGAAACACAGGAAGAAGCAGAAATCGATCAGCAAGTTTAAAGCAACAAGTAGTCACATGAGAGGACTACACAAACATCAAGCTGTCTGCGGTGGAGCCCTGCTTGAACCTTATTAAGCTAAGTCAAAGCTACCGCTAGTTGTGCCTTATATTGGGATTTGCCTATCCCACATTACCTGTGGCTTTTCAGGAGCAGCCTCATTTACTTTACACAGCAGGTTTTCCAGCTGCGGTCGGTGTCCCATTAGCTGATGATACACTCTGTCAGCCTTGTCCAGAAGAGTGTTGATATTTGTTACTGCCTTAAAAGAAAGAAAATAAAAAGAATGTCACTTGCATTCACACAAGATTTATATTCCACTTTTAAATAGGTTTACACCCTCCAGCAGAAGCAGCTGTTGATTCATCCATCATTTCTGTTCCTCAGTGTGTTTTACTGATAGGCAGTCATATCTACAAAGCTTTCAGTATTCGGCTGCTGGAAGCCATCATGGTCACAAGTTAGAGACTAAGCACACAACATCTAGTTAGATTAACTTAATTCGTGTATGAAGACGACAGTATAGGACCAGGATTTGTTTGCGCTTTCTCCCATGCTGCCTTGGAGGAGAGCCTCAAACATCTGTAAAGTCACCTCATTATTTTCGTTGAGAAACCACTTTAAATTCTCCTTTCCTATGATGCCTACAGATTCCATGACATTCGTTAGGGGGCTGGTGCGCAGACACCACTGTCTCCCCTGCTGACCAATATTGTCTTATTGCTTCCTTATACTCCCTGCCTGTCTGTATCCATGTGTCATCTTCAGTCCTATACTTAGATTGGAATAATTTTGGGGCAGGGACTGTTCTTTGTTCTATGCTTGTACAGCACCTAGCACAACAGGCCCTGGTCCATGACTCTTAGGCACTACCCTAATATAAACAACAAATAATACTGTAATCAAACACCACTCACCACAGAGCCCTACATTCACTGAACTGAAAAGATACAGCACTGGATGGCTGCTTTGCCAAGTGAAGGAAAGCCATTGGGTTCTACTTTTTAAAGAGTTGCCTCCTCCTGATGCAACAAGACAGCACCGAGACCTTGTGCTTTACATTCCTGACATGTTGGAGTTGGAAAAGGGACCCTGTCCAGGGCTCAGAGACAAAGCAGACTTACCTCCATGATCAATGCCATATCCTGCTTTAGTCGCTAACGAGTGACATAAAATACTCCCCTCCCCTTCCAGGCACCAAGCACACAGCCTCCATAATGTTTTCAGTTGGGAGACCACTTGTGACATCTCTAGATTGTTGACACAGCCAAAGGATATTGTGTTTTGTTAGGAAACCACTTGTACTAGCCTCACCTTCTTCCGATCCTCTTCATTTTCTATTGGATCCACAGCACAGCAAGGCTTGGCATACAGCATGAAGTCAAAGCGAGCGTATTTACAGAACCCACAGGCATTGCAAAGGAAAGGATCCTTCTCATCATAATTAATGGATCTGAAAAGTAAAGCAGAAAAATAAGGGACCAATACAGAGAGAATTGTGCATGTGTGCAAATGACAGTGGGGAAGGCTTGAACGTCTCTGTGTGCATGCACACGCTCTTAGCACAAATGAAATGGGTGGGCATTAAAACACCCAAGCTGTCAATACATGGTGGCAGTTTCACAAGAACCTGACCCATTTGCAGCACACTGGGTGCCTTTTAACAACATAATTTTCTCATGTCCTGGTGTAAGACAGTATAGCGTGAGCCCTATGCCAACAAGATCCTGCTAAAGAAATTGCAAAGCACCTTGGATCCTACATAGTTGGGAGGAGACAGACTAGCTGGACAAGGAGACTGGCACAGAGCCACTGGGAGGAGAGGATACTGGACAAGGAGACAGGGAACCCAATGGGGGAGTTCAGAGAGAGAAGTAAATTAACCATTTTACATAGTCAGAGCAGGGTTTGAACAGTAGCAGTAAATGAGATCTGTGGCCAGACTGCAAACAATGAGACTAAAACAAAACACTGAGTAGTGAGACACTCATCCAGGAAGCACCATCCATCCTGCGCAATGACTGAGACTCAGGTCATGTGGAAAAAAACCCAGGATGGGATCATTAGATTACATCAACAAAAGCTCCAAATTGAGATCCCATGGGCAACTTTAATTCTGGTATTTTCTAATTCCCAAGGGCTTGACTTTGCAACTTTGTTTATTTTTTTATTGTAGTTTTGGATGTTCTATTTGGTTTCTGTTACTTGGCTACATTCACATTGTACCTCTGAAAGCCTGTTTTATATTTGTGCGCTATGATTCTGATTTAAACAGGAGACTGTCTGCTAAGCATCTGACATAGTAAACAGTGATAGGGCCTTGGCTGGAGGAATTACAGACCCACCTGCACTTGTGGCACTGGTACACATTCTCACCACAGTTCCCACACACCCCAGGGTTGGCTGGGACAGATGCGCTGCATCGAGGGCACTGCAGGGTTTCCGTGGAGGCCTGGTAATTCTCATAGAAATCTGCAAATTCAATCATCAAGTTTGAAGCCACAATGGGTAGCGGCAAGTCAATCTTCACCTCTGTCTGGCCTGGGGTCAGCTGTACTTTTTTGGCTTTGTGCCAACGAGCAGGCCTGGGAAGGAGAGAAAGAAACATTCATTTAACAGAACAATAACCTCTCAACCACACACACTAGCGCTGAACACAACTATCAACTCAATATCTATTTTTAACAGGATGAATGGAGACCAGTTCTAGGATTCATTTTCTTAGCTTCTATCTTGATATGATATGTAGCTAGAAATTACACTTTAACAAGCCATTATACAGGTTGAACCTCTAAAAATCGGGACTCCCTCATCCAGTGAACCACAGATGTTCCTGGACCACGGAGTCCTGGCTAGGAGACGCAGTGGCAAGAGGGCTGGAGGCTTGGAGCTGCTGGGACTGGGGCTGAAGCCCTAGTAGCACAGCCAGGGCTGCGGCAGCCCCAAAAGTGGGGCTGGGAATGCGGCAGCCTCGGTGGTGGGGCCGAGGCCAGGGAGGTAGCAGCTGCAGCAACCCCAGTAGCAAGGCTCGGGCCAGGGACATGGCAGCCCTGGTAGCAGGGCTAGGGACGCAGCAGCCACAGCAGTCCCAGTAGTAGGGTCAGGGCCTACGCCGCGGCAGCCAGGGCAGCCCTGGTAGCGGGGCTGGAGACGCATTAGTCCAAGTTGCTGGGGCCGCAGCAATACTGCAGCCCAGTGGCAGGAGTGGGTAGCTAGGGCCAACTATGGGGAGGGGAAGTGGTAGCAAGGGACTTCCCCTGGTCTGGCAAATTCCTTCATTCAGGACCGGTCAGGTCCCGAGGGTGCTGGACCAAAGAAGTCCAACCTATACTCTTTTCCACAAGAGACTGTTTAGCTGTTGATGCCTCATGGAAAAAAAGTTAATTTTACAGATATTTTTTACCTAGGGATTTTCACCTCTTTATTAGTAAGGACCTCAGTAAGAAAACAGGATACTTCTTTCTAAAGATCTCATCTGATCCTACTTCTTAGTCCCAAGATGATGTTAGAACCCTCTCTTTGTGATATAATCCTCTCCTAGGAAGCCATTTGTGATATCACTGAGGATTAGAATTTCTAACAAATAGCAGGAATAGACTAATTCTTACACTAAAAGGATACGAGTCTGGCGAGGTCTCCAGAAGAAAAGAGAAATATATAAGCAGATGTGGGTTAGGCTGCAAAAAATGTTAAAAAGGAGCACTTTCTAATGGTTAAAGCAAGGTATGAGAGTCAGGTGATCTGGATCCTATTTTTAGCTCTATTAATGACTTCTCAGGTGGTCTCAGGTCAGTCATTTAACCTTTTTGCACTCCCACTGCCCCATCTGTAAGAGTGCCAGAGATGGGGACAGGGCAGCTATAATCCCATTGGGACAGCAGGGGGCAGAGGTAGAGAAAGGGACTCCTACTATATATATGAAAAAGTTTGCCTGTCTGTGTGTGTGTGTCTGTCCCCCAGCTGGGGGACATGCACACTTCCCCCAGCTGTGCCTGCTGCAGCGGTCACGGACAGGCACTTTTCACCTGGCCCCAAGCTGCTGCAGTGAGAGGGGGCTGGGGCTGTCCTCTCTCCTAGGGGCAGCCTGCGTACTGCACCCCTCATCCCCACCCCAGAGCAATGATTTAAATGAAGAAAACCAAAAATTATTTGAGTTAAGGACCCAAGCAACACCAGGTCAATCTTCATGTATAGAACAACAAAGGGCTGTAAGAGAGTAGACTGGAGACATGAAGGGGTAAAGTAGTAAGATTGGGGCAAGTAGGCATTTCAAACTCCTCAACTAGATTAGGAAATAGAGATTTAGCACCAAGGAATTAAGTAGCTGTAGGTCAGCTCAAGTACACAATCCTCCTACAATTTCAGTTTAAAGGACATATCATGATGTCTGGAAAGGGCAAATTACAACACTATTTATTTAAAACATTTCTATTGTCATTTCATATCGTGTGCCAAAAGAGGGGGGCTTATTATAGGCTAGGATGAACAATCTGCTTATCTCAGATTCATCAAGAGATCACTCTCCATCTGTGAGGGCCTTCTCAATTCAAAAATCCCAAGGAAAACACAGGTTTAGGTAGTACATAAGAAAGACCCTTTTCTCAAGACTCATCTGCTCAGGGCATAGCCAGCATCTTCAATGGCACATCATTCAACTCTTCAACAGGGAATATGATTGGAACCAATATTCATTATCTTCATTTTCACTTCATCCTCATTCTAAGCCCACATCATCCTGTCCCAGGGACAGCAATTTCATGCCAATAGATTTTCCACTCTGGGATCAAATGGGTCCAGGAATTTTACAGCCTAACCTATTGTGTTGAATCTCTTATCCCCACCCTCCAATAGGGAGGAGTGAGTTTCACTAAATGCACACCCTGATCAGCATGCCTTAGCTGAGGAGCTAGAAGTTGAAATGAAGTCCTCTTGTTCAGGAAAGCATCATATCCTACTCCAGAAACAATCTGCATCAAATCAAACTTGTATTTTGGCCAAGAAATATATCTGGACACCACTGTCAAAGCTGAGAAGTACATACTTGTTTTTCAGCTCCACTATGGCCTGTACTGTCCTGTTGTTATAATAGAGGTTGATAGTCCGGACCATTTTGGTCCTTTTCAGATCTCCAATCTTCACAGTCACTTTGCTAATGGTGTGGCTGCCAATTAGCTTCACCACCTGCTGAGTAGTGGTGTACCGTGTATCCACCTTGATGGAAGACAGCTTGATGTACTAGGAAGAGAAACAAGGGTGCTATTAAAATCCTCAGCCAACGAATGGAGAAACATTGCACATTAGACTGCTATAAAAGCTGGGAGGGCACCCAAACAAAGCTGGTCACTTACACAGAATGGCACTTCTGGATTATTGCAGACAAGACAAGGATCACTTTCCAAGTAATAGCCATCGAATTCCACCAAGCCAGATAGTGTGCTGCATAGAGAAAGCATTTAAAATACCTGTACTTTGGCATTCACTCTGCTTTAAACACAGGTCATTCAGACAAGCGGAACAGATTTAGTTTCATTATTTTCTTAAGACCAGCTGCAGCAAGTGTGTGTTTTCAGTTGAGGACCGACCCTAACCACTATTTTAATGAAACATTTACACACCCTTGTAGAGTGAAGCTGAAAAGTACTTCTAACATATTGGAGGAAGAACTCACTTGTAAATGTTGGAATTAGGATGATTGGTAAGGATGTGGTTTTGGGTCCGGAGGATCTCAACGGCCTTTTGGGAGTATTCCTTCAACTGAAATAAAAAAGACAAAGTGGGTGAGGCAATTGTCTTACTTGACCAACTTCAGTTGGACACACAAGTTAAAAAGTGACTTGGACAAGTAACAATCTTTTCTGCCTTCCAATGTAAGCCAAATTTGTGATTACAACTGTCCCAGACAGACATACAGCCTTTCAGTTCCACAAAGGATGTATGCACTAGAGAAAGACAGAATTTCCCTGGTGCTAAAATTACACTTTTACTGCAGTGATGATACAACCCTTAACAAATGAAATTACTGCCAAATGTCTGTGGAATGCTCTCACCTCTTGTGCATATAAATGCACAATTACTAGAGCATCCCATAATACTAGTTTTACTAATTTTCAAAGTTTTACTAATTTTATTAGAAAAAATCAATTTTTGGGAAAATTAAAATGAAGTTTTGATGAAAATTTCAACACCGAAATTTTCCATCAAAAATGTTTTAACAGCAAATATGATCAATTCTAGTCATTAAAGTTACTCTTAACCCCTTGAGAATGGGCATGCCTTTGGGAAAAAATAAGTGTGAGAAAGACCCTCACTCAACTGTTCCAAGGTGACACCATACCTTTTTCTCAGTCTGTTGTGTTTTCAGAGAGAAGTATCCCAGGAGATCCACAAACTGGGCAGCCTTCCGTCCATAGGCTGGGAGTTCTGGCCATATTGACCACATGAGGTCTAACAGCAGCTCTTGCTGAGATTTGTTCGAGTTCCTGATGGATAGATTACAAATCAAATCTGTTTGTGGAGATTGATTTATATATATGCTTTTTGTACCCAGCTCTCATAGGATGCATGAAACAGATAGGAAACACTAGAGTTGGTCTAGATTTCTTCAAAGTACCAAATTAAGTTTGATACATAACAAAATCACCTGTGTTGTTGAATCATTCCTCCCTCCTCCAATGCACTAAGTCTAGCACCCTGCTAAGTGATTCTGTGACAACTAGCGATAGAACAAGCTAAAGGAGTTTTTTTTGCCCTGCATATAAATGAGCATGTGCACCACTTGGTAATAATATTAGTATGCAACTCTCTAGAGGAAAGAAAGCCATTTTCTCAGGAATTCCAAGTTGTACAGAATAGAACAGAGAGCTCAGATGCCACACAGTAGAAACAGAATATTTCCGTCAGGTTATGATCAAAATCAATGTCAGCAAATGAGCCACAAGTACAATTAACTGCAAAAATGGTGGAAATGGGTCCTAAAATGATACTGTCTGCCTGAAGGTTCTCAAAATACATGCTGAATCATAGAACACTAGAACTGGAAGGGACCTCGAGAAGTCATCGAGTGCAGTCCCCTGCTGTCATTGCAGGACCCAGTACAGTCTAGACCATCCCTGATAGACATTTATCTAACCTGCTCTTAATATGGGCAACTTAGCACCAAGACTTCAGACAAATAAATGCTTTGTCTGTCCATCTTAGACTCACTCTATCCAAAGGAGATTACAGACTATTTTGTGACTTGCACAGCATCAAACATACAGACAGAACCCAAGTACTACAAAGTGACAAGTCTATGCACTGTAATTCACCGTATAATTTTATCTGCCTCAAAGGATCCATCTATGAGAAGAATTGTGGCTTTGGATAAGCCCATTAGCACACACCTGTATATGTGGAGTGCCAAGCAGTGTGCCTGCCACCGCACAGAGGAGGAGTTGGACTCCAGCAAAAAGCAGCGCAGGAACTGAATAAGTGTTTCCTTATCAGCAAATTTATTCAGCTGGTTCACCAGAGCTGTGCACAGCTGGTCTTCTTGGCTGCCAGAGCTCTCTCCTGGAGAACAGCAAATGACAAGTCAAAAACACACAGGCAACAAGATGGCTTGAATGCATCTCAAGTTGTTAAATGTATGTTTCATTGATGGAATGGTAGAGGACACCCCCCCACCCCCCCCCACCCCGTGGGAACTGCAAGTATTTATGAACAACAAAAAGTTTCTGGCTTGGAACTACAGTAGAACCTTATATACAAAACACCAGAGGTACAGACCCTCAACCACACACCTTATTTGGAACCAGAAGTACACAATCAGGCAGCAGCCGGGACAAAAAAAAACAAATACAATAAAATGCTGGGTTAATGTAAACTACTAAAAAAAAATAAAGGGAACGCAGCATTTTCCTTCAGCACAGAAACGTTTTAAAGCTGTATTAAGTTAATGTAAACCTTTGAAAGAACAACCATAATGTTTTGTTGAGAGTTATGATCATTTCAGAGTTATCAACAACCCCTATTCCCAAGGTGTTTGTAACTATGAGATTCTACCATAGTTCTGAATGAGTGCACCCTCCATTCCAGGAAATGAAGCTAGCATCTGTAACTAATGAAAGCAGTGAACATCTGAAAAGCTGCCAGGGAGTTTTATAGATGTATTGTATTCCCAGGAAGATCCATACCAGCAGCTTGTCCTGCTGCCAGAATGGATCTCCCAAGGGGTTTCCTTAGGGAGAGTGGGGAGTGGAAGGTGTCCTGTGTAATAATGATGTGAATCACAGCACTAGAGTGTTACACAGTGGAAAGTTGGGGAATGTGGAGCTGTGGGTTCAATACCTACAGGAACCAACTTACTTTAAACTTATTCTATTATGCATACAAACCCAGAGGTGAGGGACAGGCACTAAGAGGGGTTCCCAAAATCATATGCTGGCCCTGAGGTGGGAAGTTTGAGTGCAGACACATAGGAGCTGCTGCTTAGTGGCTGAGCGTGCAGCTCCAGTAGCTGCTTCAACTCTCACCACGTCACCTAGGGAGTTTGCATGGTAAGAACTGTGATGCTAGCACAAATTGCATATACTACGATCCCCATTTGAATTACAGATCCAGGTAATTTATTAAGCATTGATGAAGGGTCTGAGAATTCCTCAGCACTTCACATTTATTTCTGCACCAATTTTAAGGAAGTTCATCTCCATTCCTAACCCATTCTGATAAACATGAAAATTACAACAAAATTGGTTTTATGTCCATAAGTGTGTTTCTTCATGCTTGCCAAGGGCTGTGCATGTCTCAAAGCTGAGGAAAAGTGTGTTTCTAATACCAGAACATAAGAATGGCCATACTGGGTCAGACCAAAGGTCTATAGACCAGCAGCCTGTCTGCCGACAGTGGCCAGTGCCAGGTGCCCCAGAGGACCAAAGACAATGATCAAGCGATTTGTCTCGTGCCACGCATCTCCAGTCTCTGACAAGCAGAACAGGACAACAGTACAAACAGGCTAACAGCTTGCAGCACACCTTCTCGTTCTTTTTCCTTTTCTTCCTTCTTGCTCTTTTTGGTGGAGGATTTGCTCTGCGTTGCTGGCTGCCCAGTACCTGCTGCTGCTGGAGCTGATGCAGAAGAGGTGCTAGATGATCCAGAGGATGAAGTCACAGGCAGCACTTTACTGCCACACAAAGCGCAGGACAGCAGCTGTAGAAGAACTGGGGACACTCCCTCATCTACCAGAAAACTCACTTGTAGGAGAAAATAGAGAACAGCTGTGGAGGGAGGAGAGAAAAAGTTTAAATCTGAATAAAGTAACTTAAGAGCACCCCAAAAAAGTTATTCTGAAAGACCGAAGAACCCCATTTACTTGACTAGAGTGAGGGAACATAGGATAAGTGGGACATTTGCTTTAGGCCAACGACAATGCCAGGAACAGAACCATGTTTCTTTCTCCCCCATCCAGTGCTCTTCCCATTAGAGCCAACACTGCCTACTTCATTTCACAGAACAGAAGCTACCAATGAACACTGATAATTAGGGTTATAAACCAATCCTGGGGAACTCCAAACTGACCTCTCCCACTTTCTGTTCTCTAGAGCTAAATGTCAAAACAGAAACTCTTTCAGCAGAGAGCTGAGAAAGCCTCCTTACACCTAAGCATACTACAAACACCCTCTGTTCTCCAAAATACTGTCAGGGAGACAACTCACAGTCATCTTTAATGCAGAATTTCTGCCAGTTCACTGTTCGCTGTGTGGCAATCTCTGCACAAGCCTTCAAGTGTTCCATCTGAAATGCACAGTAGCATAGGATTAAACAGCACATCAATTCTTCTACTGATGTCACCACTTTTTTTTTTTTTTGCAGCATGCCTCTCTCTATATATGTTTATATATACTATAAACATATACATTTTTTTCCACTAAAAGACAATTCTCCTTACCAAGCTGATCAGCGTATCATACTGTAGGGCCGAGCCTGAACTTGCAGTGACCACACTTGCCCGAAGATAAATCCCTTGTTCTTCCAGGAGTTTTTTGATACCGCGAATATGAGAATCCAAAGTGTGCAGGTCCCGGAGCTGGCGGTACTTCTCCTTTGAGCCACAGATGAAGAGCAGGAGTTTACGGACTTGGCGGCGTACAAACGGAGTCTGCTGGATCATCAAATACTAGACAAAACATAAAGCATTCAATATAAATGCTGTGAAATCAACAGTGCTTGCTGTAATAATATAGATCAGTCACAAGATGTCAAGGTAACATGAACTATTATTTCCACAGTAAAAGAGGAAATGCATTTAGCAGCTTCTCAGCTTGAATATGCTAGAGCCATCAACATAATGAACCTTGGGCAGAAAAGAAGCTGCACAGCAATGTTATGCAGTACTAGAACTAGAGGGCATGAAATTATATTCTGCAGGTGCATTCCATGCCATAGTTATATAAGCTACCTATGAGCTAAGTCAGGTTAATGGTCTGAACAAGCCCTACTAAAGGAACCTTCTCTTGAATTAACTGCTGCACTACAGATTATGACAAATGTGGGAGGCTGTGTGTCTGCCTGTGGAAAACAGGCACGCGTACGTGTGTATGGGGAAAACCTACAAACCTAAGCTACCAATTGAAATAAATGCACATCCCAAACCTACAATTTGTTTTAAAGAACATCAGTGAAGTACTAGCAACAAATCTGCATTCTAGATCACGAGTGATTCTAGAGCAACAGAGTGTTGAATTATGGCTAGCAATGGCAATGCTATTCTTGCAGCAACCTCTTCCACAGATGCTTGTTTGGTATAGACATGCACAGTACTGAGAAGCTCTCTCTCTCACCCGGTGGAGCAAGAAAACGATCCCAGACTACTCACGCCAAAGACAGATCCCTCCCAGGGAGGGATTATTTACTTCCTTTCTTACTGCACACAAATCCTACATCCCACTTCTAGGAGTGCCACTTATTCTTCACCTACCTCAGACAGGAAGTAGAACCAAGAATGATCGAAGATGGGTGGTGGGATCCGGGAGTTCGTGTCAGCAATTTTCTTGATTTGATAAGGTAATCGCAGCACCATCTCTGTCAGAAGCTGAGTATAAGCCTCAAAAACATCTGCAGCATGACCCTGAAGCCAAGAAACTCAGTGGGTTAAGCTACACTTAATGGAGTATGAACACTGAGCACTCAGCATTCCTAGCTTCCAAGGATAGTAAGTAGGGAGGAAAACTAATTTGTTTTCTATAAATCAGAATGATGCTTATTGCTATTCCATTTATTCTCAATAGCACATTTACAACTAGAATGAAAACCCTTGATTGGGAGATGAACACAAAACCAGAGAGTCCCTATGGTGATTGCAATAAAATGAAGTGATTATGGTGCAGCAGGGTCTTCCTGTCCTTAAAAATGTTAACATTCTATTCTTCAAACTAGAAAGTTCTTTATCATATAATTATGCTTCCATTGTACTTCACCGTGTGTAAAACAAAGACTTGACACCAGAGTAAGTTTACAACAGACACCATGGTGGTGGAACAAACCTAGGATTTAGGCTTGTAAATCATGACTGCAATTCTTCCGACAACTGCCAGGCATCCTTGCCATAGAACACAGCAATGGTTTGTGGATCTTTGCGTGCCAAACAAAAGAAGTCACCTAACACAGAGGTGTCCCTTCAGGAAGATGAACACACAAACCAGACACAATGACTGACAGCAACTCCGACAAACGGCATGGTGCAGGAATGCAACTACAAAGATAGCTCTGGAGTCAGAACATCAAGCAGTCCCAAATGTCAACGAGGACTGTAAGAACTCAGGAGGACAAATTTTAAATGGATGGAGAGAGACACACAACAGCAGGGCACATGCTAGGTAATCCTACAGCAGTTTGGCAATGAAGAGCTATATGCCTCTGGCTGGATGTTGAGGCAGGTTATGATTGATGATGGCATGGTGCCAAACTCACCTTGACGTATTGCCGGAGAAAGAAGGGACCCATGTCAGGTGGAGAAGAAGTAGTGTGGGGTTTCAGCAGCTGACTGGTGGTAACAGGCTCCTCATCATTCTGCTGGCTTTTCCAGTATTCCAGCAGAGACTTCAGAACATGTAGACAGTAATCTACTGCTCCAGAGCTCAGCAATGCAGCAGCTGTAGCACTGGAAATGAGGGACGAGGACTGAAAGAAGGGGAAAAAAGGTTACTCCACTCCTAAAATCCAGTAGTTTCAGTAATGAGAACAAGGCATTTGCAGACATTAGGGGTAGGACGACAGGTTTTGCTGAAACTTTAGAGGCAGTTTTCATATTTGGATTTTGAGTTTCTTAATAAAAAAAAAAAAACCCTGAAATATTTACAGAGCCTCTTTTGAACAAGCGCTTAGTAAAGAAAAACAAATACAATCTCCTCCTAAGTCTAATCTCCCCTCAACACATGTGCCAGAGGCCACTGAGCCATGGATTAGAAGACGACGTTGGGGTTTTGTTGGTTTTTTTTAAATTGGGATTTCTATTTGTTTATCTGGGAT
Source organism: Apalone spinifera (assembly GCA_030068395.1). Taxonomy (NCBI): domain Eukaryota; kingdom Metazoa; phylum Chordata; order Testudines; family Trionychidae; genus Apalone; species Apalone spinifera. The sequence continues at coordinate 17,272,928 of JANRFK010003894.1, read as the reverse complement.
TTGGCCAGCTGGGGGTGAGCACCGCTCAAGAAAGAGTCGCTGTTGCAGATGCTGCTCAGAGGCTCTGCCCCACCCAGGTATTACTCCACCTGCATTCTACGAGACACAAGCTTTGATTTCTGCGGGAAGCTCAAGTGAATAACAAAGGCTAGAGAAAAAGCTACTGTAAATAAAACTATTAAAGCAGCCCTGTAAATCCAAACAAACCCCACAGCTCATAAGCTCATTAAAATTTGATGCAGTTCAGACTAAATTTTTAACCTCTGCGCTTTTTTATTAATCTTCTTCCCACCACACATACTGTTTTTATGCATTATTATACCTTTTAGCAACAGATATCTAAGGAATCCTCTTAGCGACTTTTACGTTGACACAGCAGCATATTGCTTTCCAATAATCACATTATAAGTCCTCTTTAACCACTTCAATGCCAAGGTGGTTTAAGTAACCTTTGCTAGGCTATTTTAAGTACCACCTTTATCTGCTGCCTTTACTCCAAATCAACAATGGAATTTAACTCAGCCACCGCCACTGGAACTAGCTTATCCAATTTGTCATGCTAGTTTCCCCTCTTTAATTCCAGCAGGGGTTTTCTTCCATGACAGCCAAGATGCAGCAGCATTGTAGATTCCCCACAAGGTTACACCAAAGAACTTCCACTTATCCTTAGTTCCAGGATATCCATTTCAGAGAGTAACCCCTTAGCCACCCATCCGGGTGAAGGACTGGGCGTAACCACCTTGCAAACAAAATTTAAAAGTTCCAGATTGTACCTCACAAATGGAAGATTTGGATCCTGACTTGGTCCTGGACATAAACACACTAAGCAGCCTCATTACTACCAAGTGCACTTCATTCAGGGCAGAACGTTCATTCTTCTTAGACACATCCTGCAGAGAGAGAGAGAGAGAGAGAGAGAGAGAGAGAGAGAGATCGGTCACTTTCCACAGCTGTTCAGCTACATTCCAATTCTAAGATCCTGGGAACCTGTTTATAAATGACAGCATGGCAACAATGGATGTTAACAATGTAAATTTCCTGACCACAAAGCATATATTTATTTACTATATATCTGAGTTTGTGTCTGTCTGCTCAGAAGACTTTGTTCAAGAACTCCTACTGAACAGTAAACGAGCACCACCAAATTTGTTATGCAGCTTTCTCTTATAATTTAAAGCAAGGTAAAGGTTTGGTTGTGACAAGACAATGGGATGTGCATAGAATGTGATTGTTTCTTCTCAAACGGACAGGGACTGGTTGCCTCCTGCCCCTGCCATCTCCCAAACCCCCTATCTTTACTCCTGCACTTCTCCCCCTGCCCTGAGCCCCCACATCCTCAAACCCCTGCCCAGACTCCTGAACTTCCCAGCCCTGAAGGACCTGACCAATGGCAGGATCATCATGTAGTACTGAATAAACTGAATGTTCTGTGTCGCTGCCAAAGCCAGTTCTAAGAGTCTGAGCACAATGGCAACAATTTGTAATGACATTTCATACTAACACCGGACTTCCCAATGGGAGTCACACTTCTATACCACCTTCGTCCTCACATAAAGTAAAGCAAGTGAAATAAAATTTCAGAACAAGTATTTAAAATACTACTCTGCCACAAATCCCCCCAAACGGGAAGGAAGCCCATCCATAAACTCTAGCAAGCTGCATTTGCTTACACCACCATACCTTCTTATCCATGCACAGTTCTGCAATAAGTTGTGACAGAAGATTATCTAAAGCACCCTTGTCCTTCTCATCATCGCCATCTAAGTCTGTTGTGAGCATCAGAATAACCTGGAAACACAAAAATTTGGAAAGGCAATAGAAACCAGGTTCTATCATCAAACCAAGAGAAAAAAAACCCTCCACGGAGGAATCCCACATTCAGACACATGAATTATGTTTATACGATCATGTCTGATTATTAACATGGTCATCACAAAAACCTTATCTGCTTAAATGGCTAAGGATGTTTAAGGAGGTTTTAGGCATACTGGTAAGAGACAAGGAATCTTAAAAGCAATCTATAAAGAATGATAAATGGTCTCCATACCTAACTAGAAAGGTCTTGTAATGTGATTTAATTTAGTGAGTTGAGGACAATGGAAAATGTGTACACAGAATTTTGTTGAAAAAACTGTTAGAACAATAGCACCTCTTGATCTTTCTTTCAGTAAACTACCTGCATGTAAGGAATGGCACGGACACCTCCAACGTTACGCAGCTGGGGTAAGGTCTGCAACAGCCTCTCCAACAGCATCAAACGGACCATGTGCAGTCTAGAAAGTCAAGAATCAAGAATCAGATATGAAGCAATGACATTTCAGACATCTTGTAATAAAAGTGAAATCCAAAAGGAATTACAAATGGGACACACTGACATATCAGCTAAAACTCAACTTCTTAGAGTTCTGAGGTGACCAAATTAGAAAAGAAATTACAGATGCCAGAGGGAACTTTCACAGGTAAATAATGCCAAAGGCATCAGAGAAAGAATTCACTTGGTACTCTGCTTTAATGTTTTGCCCAGCACTATTACTTACTTGCAGAATGAAACTGACTAGGGACATGCGTCCCAAGTCCATTCCAATCTGCAGACATAGGAAAGTGATTCAGGTCAAAGAAGAAGGGTAAAAGAAATAAGAAACTGCAGCGAGCCTGTTACATGCTTTTTTTTTTTAACCTTTGTTTTCTTTTTAAGAATCAAGAGCATGCTTGACAGATACTATCCTCAGTAGACTATATCACATTTTCCCACTGAATGTCAGATGTTACCAAGACTTATCTTTTAGTAGACACACACTAGATGTATTAGTCTAACACTCAGACTGTTTATCCCTGAAAGTACAATTCCTCAGACTGACAAAGTTTCATGGAAAACACAAGTGACGTGTTAGAATGATAGATGCCTGGATGCAGACAATGGCTTGCTCTATACAAAATTATTGCTGGAGATGAGCCAGATAGACTTTTGGCCTCTGATATCTTATCACAATTATTTGTTATTTTCTGTAGATTTATATAATCTCCTAAATCAATTTCCCTTCGTCCCCCAATGAAAACGCAACATCTGACACACATGGGTAGTCCGCTCTGCTTTATTTCTTAAAAGAAAAATAAAGGTCCATACCTATTGCTGGTGTGAACATCTCCTTCAGCTTCCCCTTCGCCTTCTCCTTCAGAGCCATCCCCTTCCTGCTGCCCAGTGGTGGTACTAATGGCACCAGTGCTTGAACTGACACTGCCTGGCCCAGCCGGATGGCCCTCAGCTGTAGTGTCACCATATGCACTACTGCGGCCAGACACTGATGAAGGAAAGATGATATGAGCAAAAGTGAACATGATCTGCACTATGCCACATAGAAAACTGCAAAGATACATAACGATTTCTGTAGCAATTATCTAACACCACAACATCTGAGTGTGTGAATGGCCTGTCTATTACACGTCACCCAACGTAAGAGCTTTACTTACAAAAAGAGTCAATATAGGAAATTTGTGAAATGAATCTTGCATATGCAATTTATAAAGCACTTTGAGAGGAACATTAAGGCAGTCCAGATACCCATACTGTGCACTAATAATTGCTCCAGGTAAAAATATTATTGTGTCTCATACACCATCATAAAATAACTATGATGCAATAATCTAAATAGTGCGCAAAAGCGCAGGCACTGTCCAAACTAGTCACTACTGGGCTATTTTGAAATAAGTTCTTTTGAAATAACTCCCGAAATAACTACTTTAAAATAAACTTATTCCTCTTCACAAGCAGGAGTTATTATTTCAAAATAGCAGGCTTGGTAATGTGGACGGCACGCCATGTTGTTTCAAAATAAGGGGAGTTATTTCAAAATAACTCCGCAGTGTAGACATGCCCTAAGTGTTATTACCACTGTGCTCGCCAGCCACTGAATCCACTGCACTGCCACCACTCTCAGAACCCACACTGCCGCCATGGTCAGCTGGTGAAGTCCGAAGAGTAGAGCCATCTGTTGCCGCTGTGCTGCCTTCATCATCGGATGCTGGAGCTAAGAGAGTAACGAGAGCTGTTACAAGTAAAAACACTGTCTTTATGCAACTCGAACAGAGCACTTTCTAAAGAAAAGCCAAGAGTGACTCTTCTTTGGTTTGTGCGTCTATTTTCAGTAACCAATCAAGAGAATATGGAAATGTCCCTATTTCTTACACTTCAGAGGGGTAGCCGAGTTAGTCTGTAACAGGAAAATCTTAAAACAACAAAAAATCGTCTAGTAGCTCCTTAAAGGCTAACAAAACACGTAGATGGTATCATGAGCTTTCGTGGGTCATCTGAAGAAGTGGGCTTGGCCACGAAAGCTCATGATACCATCTACGTGTTTTGTTAGTCTTTAAGGTGCTAGTAGACTATTTGTTGTTTTTTGAAGTTTTCCTATTTCTTACATTTCTGAATAGAAAGGTGTCCTGAGAAGTCTGGAGGGTCTAACTACAGAAAAAGAAAACGTTCACACCAATTAACTGAGGAGAAGTGTTACATTTGGGTGCTTATTTAAGCAGCTCTACTATAGGAAAGAAAAATTTGGTAAAATTATTCTCAGATTAAAATACTTCAGAGCATAGGAAGGCCTTTACACACTACCAAAAGCACCTAAAACCAACTATAACAGTGCTCTCAATATCTGAGAGAAACCATGGCCCAAATTTTCCAACAGAACCACAGACTAGCATCCATCACTGCAAAGTCATTGGGCACTGCATTAAATTAAATATCTGCATGCACAAGTGATGATTATTTGCACACTGAATAAATAGTATCAACTAGGATCTGGTAGTACAAGTAGTAGTGCTCAAAAAAGTGTGTGCATGAGCTTTTGTTCACAAGCAATAGAAAATATGTTTTGAAAGGATTGTCCTGTGGTTTGAGACAGACCCAAAAGTGGTCCTCATCCTTAAACCTTCCTAATTAAAAAAGAGAGTCTGGATAGATTCACAATTTAAGATGTTGATATGCCACATCAGACCTGCCTTCTAAGTGTAAATGTTGAAAGTGAGCAGAGGTGCCCTTATAGAAGTGAACAATTCACAAGAGGTCGAAAGCAGAATACTAATAAAATCTAATTGATCTCTTGGGTTTCACAGTAATCTACATTTTAGCTAAGCAACCTGGGAAGCAGGCTGCTGGAATAGCTTCCTCCTGAACTCCAGATTTCTGGGGCTGATTGTTCATTTTTAAAGCAAAGAACCCTATGATGGTTACTGCAAGGCAAACCCTGCTGGCAAAGCCATATTAAAAAAGATTAAGTGACCTGCAAGAGGTAGTGGTGTGCAGGCAATACAGCTATAAGTTCAAGATGCCCTCAGAGAGCTGATCTCTTCTTGTGAACAGTTACCTGATGCTGTGGTATCGGAGAGTGTGCCAGCATCAAGAGATGAAGAGCTGGGGGCCTGGCCAGACAGACCCAGGCTCTGTAGTCCAAGTGCACTGCTGCTGCTTCCTGTAAGAGATGAACACACAATGCTGTCAATAAATCCTGCCTGCACAGTGCCTAGTCCACACATGCTGGGGTATAAATTATAGGGAGTTGTGGCATGCACTAATTGCACTGTTTGGACTTGCTGGCGTGCATGACAAATTCCCTAGTGCATGTCACAATTTAAGATGTTGATATGCCACATCAGACATGCATTAGGAAATAGCAGAGCCTCCAAAGGCCAATTAGCTGCACACCATGCTCATGCTCATTAGAATTTATGGGCCTTCTGGTAAAAAACTAAGGCACTGTGTAGACAAGCTTTCAGTATGACTAAGACTTCTCCTTTAAATACTTTCAAGGTAACACACACTGGACAAACCTGAGGCTCGTTTACATCTATCTTCACATAACCATTCGCATCTCTAAAAAGGGTAACTGGGTAGCATCAAACTGAGTTAACTGGCCGGAGCTGGAGCAGCCCCTCACCCTGGTGGGTACGGGGCTGTTCCAGCCCAGTAGAAGCAGCCCCTGTCCATGGTGGGTCCGGCCCAACCAGAGGAGCATGCCATGGGTGGGGATGCTCCAGCCCAGTCAGCGTTTAACGAGTTAAACATAACATTTAACCGGTTAACTGATTAAATAGGATTTTACACCCCTACCCCTAATTCCATCTTGCTTGTTGTGCTCTATACAAATCCCCCAGACAACTATTCCTGTCGTTCTAGTATTTTCTCTCATGCCAGCTCTTGTACTTGGGTGCATTTTGCCTCTTCTCCTATGCCAGCTGGCCACCCACTACTCATTCAAGTCCTTTCTTAGAGAATACTTTCCCCATAAAGATAGAAACAGGTACTGAACAAAAACCTAAAAATATACGTAACCAATATCTGCACTAGCCCTTGACCCTCTCGTGGCTGATGGTGGCCCCTCCCCCATCAACTGCTGTATTCCCCAGGGTCACGAGGAGTAAGAAAAGTCAAGATGAAGAATGAGTTTCTCCCACTGACCTCCTGTAGTGGGGCCATTGCAAAAATTTGATTTAAGGTACGTCGACTCCAGCTATGCTATTTACGTAGCTGGAGTTGAGTATCTTAAATCAAATTTCTCCCCCAGTGTAGACCAGCCCTCAGACAACATGAAATCTTACCTTGCTGATCTTGTTGCAGGCTCAGGGCAATGGCCAGTTCCACCATTGTTTCATCATCTGCATCTGGAGGAATGTCCAGCATGGGTGGGAATCCCTCTGCTCCAGCCAGGAGAGCCTCCAGAGGAGAAGGATTGCCATTATTCACATTTTCAGAAGTCTCCAGCACCATTGACTCAGACTAAGGAGAAGGAACACAGTGAGAGCTTCTACCAGATCTCCCCCATCTAATGGAGCGCTAAGGGCTGAACAACCGCAGTTCAGTATTTTTTTTAAATAAAGACCCCAAACAGAAGAACTCTGGGCTTACCACCATCTCAAAGTCTCCGTGATCCACCTCACTTTGCTCCTGGCTCTCTTGTCGAATATGCTCACCATTTGCTATCCCAGAGCTCTGCATTTTGTCTTCTGCGTCGTCGTCGTCATCATCGTCCTTATCTCCTGGGCCACAAAAATGCCATTCACAATACACACCCTTTCCTCATCAGTTTCTCTACACGCTAATGTGTGGAGCAGCAGGCAATGCTGACCAACACACCAGTGCTGTCCATAATCTCAGAGTTCTGCAAGGCTACCTGGGAGACCCAGGGTATTTTCCCCACTCTCTTGCTCTACTGGCTAGCAAAAATTGGGGAGACTGTAACTGAGGCAGAATGCTCAGCACCTGCGTGCTTCTAAGCTGTACACCTTGTAGGTAAGGAGCAGTACTGATTGGACTCCACAGAAACTTGGGTACAGTCATCCTCATTTGTGAGGGGAGGCAATGCATAAAACCAGAAGGCGAGGGAATGTAGGGATTCATCTTCATGGATGCAGCGGATCCCCCCCAAAACAGACTGAGAACAAGGGAAAGTTCTATAATGTCTAGAATGTAAAAAAAGCTCCCTGTTACAATGCCACTGCTCCTAGGTCATTCAATCATAAAGAGACTAACAGGCTGACTTGGGGTAGTCAGGAATAAGAGACTCAGGCTTTGTCTCATCCTCAAAATGAAAAAGGCTAAGCCCTTGCAAATGCAAGCTGTCAAAAAAAGGAACTCAAGTTGCTCCATGGCAACTCCCTGGCCAACACTGGAGGAAGCCGTTTCCAGCTTTCCATCATCAGGAGGATCAGCACAATGCAATGTTTTTTGGGTGGAAAAGAAGAAAAAGAATTGTTTACAAGGAAAGCCCATTGCAGGATCCCTACAATGTGAACATGTTGGTTATTAATTTTCTCACGCTTTCACTGCATATTAACAGTCCTTTTGAATCCATCTAAAAAACCTTCAGATTTTGGAGGATGAGCTATACAATGCTAAAGGGAAGGAGAGAACTTCCAAAATCCTTCATGTCACCCTCTCCCCACTCATTACTTGCATTTTTGGGAAAAAACATTCTTGTATATAGAAGAGGAAATCTGCCATGGAAGGGCCCAGTGGACTGGTAATGGGGGGGGAGGGGAGAGGAGAAGAGAAGAGAAAAAAGTCCCATACCAAGTCCAAATCTCTTCAGGTTGGCAGTAATTGTTTTGATTACTGTTCCTTGGCCTACATGAAATACATTGGCTGACTTGGTGGTCAGTGTTCTAGTCTCAGCGGACATACCAAACATTCTGATTTAATTAGCACTGATGTCAGTCCCATCTCTGTATGGCTTTTTTTTTCCTGTCTTTTTCTCTTCAGCATCTGAGGACATGAATTGTAGCTCTCAAAAACTTATATTCCAATACCCTAATAAGTCTGTTAGTCTTTAAAGTGCCATCAGATTCCTTCTTGTTTATACCAAACATTGGAAGAGTATATAAAGAACACTCTTTACATAGGTGTGGCTACTCCAGAATGGGGCAGAGGTACAATGGTGGGAAGGAAATCTGCACTGTCCTCTACTTAATCACAGACCAGACACTTGGTCTCTACTATAGAGCCTTCCACTAGTAATTAAGTTCAAAAACATTTCGCTCTTGGATGTGCTAATTTTAGTCTGAAGCAAAAGTTCATGGACAACTTTTAAACCTATAAAAATACAGACAGAAATGTTGATACAGCCCACACTATAGCAGCCAGTAATAGAGATGTAGCCGTGTTAGTCTGGTCTTGCTGAAACAAGAGACAGGAC
>JANRFK010003894.1:17240582-17256416 GCA_030068395.1 Apalone spinifera | reverse complement strand
GGGGGGGAGGGGGGGAGGAGAGAGGTATCACCAGGCAGCTGGGCATGTTCTAATGCATAAAGTGGATGCAAGAAAAATACTTGAGTTGATCAGTCTAGCTCGGAGTTTTATGAAAATATAGTTCCACTGCTCAAAGGTCTCCCCTACAGAGGGAGACACCTTGTAGAGATAGGACAACAGAGAAGAGAAAAGAAAGATCTAGCCAAAAGAGGTACTGATTAACAAATGTATAGTGGGGTAGATTTTCAAAGGGGACTTTCAATGGGACTTAAATGCCTACAACCTTTGAAAATTTCCTTCAAAGAGCCACTAAACCTCTGTGCCTCTCCAGTAAAATCAGTCAAGTTACACCAGCAATGAATTTGGCTAGTTTTTAAGACATACAAATTTCAATCTGGACTGTCTCATCTGATCTACCTTTCTATATATTTTACTTTCTCTCCTTGTGTCTCCCACTAGCTCCCCAGCTCCACATATTCTCTGTTGCATGGACTGTAATACCCTGAGGCAGGGACAGACATTGAAGCGTACAGGAAAAGAAAGCAAGCAACAGAAATTCTCTGTCCTCTACCAAATATACTCCCAACTTTCCTTCCAGGTTTGTCCCACACCTGAATACTGTTTGAATCTTAGGACAGGTTCTTATGCAATAGCTAGTAGCATAATAGTTGGGCTGCAAGACTGAAACGTTTGGGAACCCCTGGCCTATGAGGATGTGGCCACATAAGTGGTTGCTATAGAGAAAGAAGAAACGAGACTATACACAGGGCAACATAACACAGAAACTTAAAAGGAGGAATCAAGAAAGTTTCTCAGGAGTCAGCTTAGGTTCAAATAGCTGCTAGTGTTTGTGATCTTTGGTGGCTGTGGAAGTATCTCAGATTTATATAAGAGAAGGTGGCAAGAAGGCAAAAGCCATTTATGGCTGCATGAGGTTGCTGCAGACGAACTCTGTTGGTAACGTGAAGGAGAATACGTGGTGCTACATCCTCAACTTCACAAGGAAGATTAGAGGGAAACAGCAGAAAGCCATTTTGGAAGAGAATCAGACTGACTCTTTGGTATAATGAGAATTGTCATGTTATATGAAAATGATGAACACCTCACTACCAATATAAAAGCTCCCAGATAAGAATGTCATGCAAGTGCATCCAGGGCACCTTTCAAAAGCAAATATAAACAAAGCATATACCTCTCCAGGACAGTCCCATTGGCAGCAGCTGGGGTAGCAGACTCCATGTCTCCAGTGCCATTTCCTTGATTCAGGTTTGGGGGACAAACATTGCTCACTGAGGCAGATGGGAAATCCTCTGGTGGCTCATCAGGCCAGCCAAACTGCTCTTTGGTCTTGCCGTAGATTTTGACAGCATCCATCATTGTGACTCCAGCAGGATCCACAGAGGCCCCAACTGCAATAAGCAAGAGAAATTTTGCAGGTTCATAGGAGCGAGGTTGCTTCACTCTGATACCAACAAGCAAGCAGAAATTTACCCAGCACACATCTGTTCTGAAACATAGCTCTGCCTTATTTTCTAATGTTTTTCCCTGTAAGTTACCTCAGCACAGAATCCTAACTCAACTAGAGGTGCTGCACATGCCGTCTGTAGAAAGGTGCTGAACCCACCACAAATAGCTACTCTAGAGAGCCCACAATTATTAGAACTGTGGCTTTATCCATATCAAAGTGATACTTCACGTACTTTGACTTTAAGCTATCAGAAGTTCCAACAGCCCTCAGCTGCCTGCCTGCAGGTGGTTAAAGCGTGTAATCAACAATAAAAACTTACCGAAGATGGTTAATTTTTTGTCAGCCTGCAGGGCTTCCTCACGTGTGAAAGGAAAGTCAAACCACCGAGCCCTGGTCATGTTCAACTGCATGGTGCGGCCAAAGATCTCCAGGTAGGAGGGTGCTCGCTCAATTGCCTGTGTGCCAATCTGGATCCTCATGCCTGTCATCACCATTGTGCTGTTATTGTTAGTAACTTCAATGGTAAAGCCTCCAGGCTGTGGGAGACAATCATTACTCAGGAAGGGAAAACTGAAAATGAGTATTTCTAACCATAAATACCCTGGACTGAGATGACCTATGCATCTACTGGGAAGGACTGGGTGAAGCAGCAGATAAATGGGACTCAGAGGTCTACTTATTTGGGAAGTGGTCTGCTCTGTTGATGGAGAGAAGAATTGAGCCAGAGGGGAAAAAAGCAGTCAAGGGGTGGAGGGGGGGGGGGGGGGGGGGGGGGGGGAGGAGAAAAGGCAAAAAAAAAAAAACCCAAAAAACCCCAATCAAAAAACAGTGAAAGAGTTGAGGTTCAGAACTAACACTCCTGGTGGCAAATGACTGGCTATGGTTTGGATATTTAAATTTCTAAGAGAGCCCAAAATGCCTGATTTACCTTGGTGTTGGCCACATACATGCCAGTGGAGTTGAGCCGGTGCTTTATCTGCTGAGCGTTATAAACCTGCAAGAGATCATTGCCTCCAAACTCCACATCTGTGAGCTGCTGGTTGTGCTCAAAGAAGTCAATGGGGAAGTTCACCTGACTGGAGGTGCGAGTTGCTGAAAGACAGGACACGGGTGGCTAAAAAAGGCATACACTGAGCAGTAGTGCTAGAGTGCTCCAACTGAAGACTGACTGCATCTCTCTTGGGAGTGCTCTAGCTTTCTAATTAGTTATGTATTTATTAGAGACATATACCCTGCTCAGTTAGGAAACAGTCTCTTACTCGGTTTACCTGCACCTCATACAAATTAGATTAGTGCTGAAAGTTTAAAATCATCCCATGCTAACCCCATAACACCTAGCCCCAGTGTTTACTAGTAAGATGACCGACAGAGGCAAACACCTAAGCACCAATGCGATACTGTCCAATGTTCAGCCGTGGCCTTTATGCACCATGTTAGCATTAGACACAGAGGATTTTTTTTTAAAATATGAATTAGTGCTGGCAAAAGGTTCTGAATTGGCGAGCCGTGGAGACGTAAGTTCTCTTTGCCTATGTTTTACCTGTTTTGTAGCGGCAGTATGCACTTCCCCATATTATCCCACAAATGTGCTTTAATGCTGGCCTCTAGCAAAGAAGGAGTAATCCCATCTGTATGCTCATTCAGTCCTGGGATTTTTGAGAAGGTGACAAACTGGCCAGCTAGAGCAGTGACTGTGTGATGTGGATAGGTTTCAACCAGGGACAAGACTGAGACTCAAATCACCATGAGGTGGTTTTGAATTCTGCTCAATATCAACCCAGTCTAGATTCTAGCAACATAGAAATGAAAAGTTCCATTATTACATTACTAATTCCCTTAGCCAATACAGATGATTGGTTATCTTTATGAAGAGATCTGTCCTACTTCTGAATGATGGGCAAGGACATCTGAAAAAACAGGAAGGGGAAGTTAAACAGATTTTCTTTAGTGATGACAGACATGATAATAAAGGAAAGCAGTCTTACTGATAGCAGCTGCCTTGCGTTTGCGAACTGGTTTCATGATGCTGATGACACTGCTAGGCTGGAGGGAGGGCTGGAGCCAATAGGAAGTATTCTCCACATTTGCCATATAGATTCTCAGGCTGCCGTCCTCACACAGAAGGATCATGGTGGTCCTTTGCTGCTCGTTACAGGCCGTGTGACGGATGGCCACCATGTCCTGGATCTGAAAATGGTTACACACCAGCACATGAGAAGCACAGAGAAGCTGTTGCCTCAGCAAATAAGCTTATTGCATTAAGTGTCACAAGTATCAAGGATAGCAGGTACTAACGTCAACAGAGGCTACAATAGAGCAAGAGTCAATGGCTTTGCAGGAAGAAGGAAGAGCAGAGTCTGAAAAACACCTTAAAAACTAAGGATGTTAAGGACTAGTCGACTATCTGATAAGCAAATGCTTATCGGATAGTTGAGTTGACTATCAGATAGAGGCAGCAAGGGGTGGGGGGGGGGGGGGCAACAAGGGACACGTCAAAGTGGCAGCGCCGCACGGAGCCCATAGCCCAGGCTCCCTGTGGCATTTCTGTGACACCTGGAGTCAGCTGGGGAGTCCCTAGCTGATCCTGGGCTCTGTGCAGCGCTGCTGCTTTGAAATGCAGAGAGCAGCCCAGGATCAGCTGGGGAGTTGACGCCAGGCTTCATGCAACATTTCCACAGAACTGGGAATCAGCTAGGGACTCCCCAGCTGACCCTGGCTCTGTGTTGCAGTTCAAAGAGGCAGCGCCGCATGGAGCCCAGGGTCAGCAGGGGACTCTGAGAGCTCTGCTAACCCCAGGCTCCATGCGGGCGCTACCACTTTGAAATGCACAAGAGCTCCTGCTGGGGAGTCTTGTACATTTCAAAGCTGGCACACCATGTGCAGCCCGGGGCTCTTGCGTGTTTCAAAGTGGAAATGCCCGCGTGGAGCCTGAAGTCAGCGGGACTTCCCGCTAGCCCCGGGCTGCACACGTTCCCATTTTGAAATGCACAAGAGCCCCCGCTGGGGCTCTTATATATTTCAAAGGAGGAATGTGGAAGTTCCTATTGACTAGTTAAGTAGTTGATGAAAATTCCATCGACTACTTGACTAGTAAATTAATTGGCTGGGTTTGGGAAAGTTGGTTTGTGTACTGAAACGCTATTTTCAAGAGAAACCTGGACGTAGCAGGAGCGATAGAGACACAGAAAAGTTCATTTGAAGTGCAAAATACAGGGACTACTCACTTACCTTGGCTTTAGCTGGCAAGGTTTTAATCTCCTGGATGAGAAAGGTATCTGGCTTCACCATGACAACCAGAGGAATGCCTGTGGTCTGCTGAACACAGCACACCAACCCAGGATGGTTCATCACCTCAGACCACTGGCACAGTGCTGGGGAGGTCTTGCTTCCACCATTTGAACTGCAAGAGAGAAAAGGCCAAGCTCACATTATCTCAAGAACCAGCTGGAGGCAGTCAAAGCTAAGTAAGCAAAATTCTCATCCCAGCCAGCAAGACAAGTAACAGCACTGCCTGAGAGTCTCATCGCACTCACTTAAAAAGAGACCCTTCAGAAAATCCCTGGGAGTTAGGCCAGTATTATCACCCTCATTTTACAGATGGAGAAATGAAAGTGCAAAAAGTTGCAGTGAGTCAGCGGTAGCAAGGACCACCCAGAAATCCTGGCATCCAGCCTTGTTCTTTAACTTCCTTCCCCCTCCTTTTCATAAAAAAATTTTAGTGACTTTTTTAATCATTAAAAAAAAAAAGAGGGAAATTACTCTTAAAACAGATTTGAACTACTTTTTTTAACCTTATACTAGAGAGCTCTTTTGTCTGACCAGCAGGGGAGTGACAACAAAACATCACATTACTTGTCAGCACATCCTAGCAGACAGAATAAAAGAGCACTGGTCCAAGAGCAAAGCATTTGTGTTACTAGATACAGTGCTCTATGCGCCACCGTGGCCATGAGACAAACACAGAGGAAACATAAACACAGGAAAATGTTCCCCCAAAACATAATCCCCTTATGTCTAACTCAGAGGAGAAAAAGCTCTGTGCAAAATGACCAGGCCAGGTCTGACAGGAGCAGGGGAGATGTTGGGGCCTGATATTCATGGAAATAGAATGCAAGGTATCTGCTTCATGTTAAGATACTGAGACACTGGCTTCAATGCCTAGTTTGGATTGTCAGAACAGATGATAAACTAGCTTTCTTCTTGCTATTTTTATAGCATAAGAGATTGGTTTCCCTCAGAAAGCCTGAAATAAGACTCAAGGTCCACTGCAGTGCTGCTGCCAACTGGAAACAAAGGCTTCCTGCTTTGCAGCCTCCATGAGGGTGGATAATCCCATCAGTTCCAGCTGCTGCACCATTGGCAGCTCTGCACTCAGAAAGCAAGGTTGCTCCGAAGGCACCTCTGTGCTGTGAAATCCCTAGCGAGCAAGATAAACATGCACACCACTGCAAAAGCATGTGGGTTTGGTTTCAGTCACACTGTTTTACAAGCAGAGAGTTTAGAAGCAGGCGGGGACATACAAGATGGTAAGACGTAATCAATTGCAGGACAGTTCTCTAGATAGAGCCTGGGGCAGTAAGAGCTGGGTTCTTCCACTGGGAACAGTCAGGCTGCGTCTACATTGGCGCGATCTTGCGCCAAAGCAACCGCTTTTGCGCAAAAACATGCTGCCTGTCTACACTGGCGGGGAGTTCTTGCACAAGAACACTGACGTTCTAATGTGTGAAATCAGTGCTTCTTGCACAAGAACTATGATGCTCCTGCTCAGGAATAAGCCCTCTTGCGCAACTGGCCAGTGTAGACAGGCAACATGAATTTCTTGCGCAAGAAAGCCCGATGGCTAAAATGGCCATCAGAGCTTTCTTGCACAAGACAGCGTCTACACTGGCACGGATGCTCGAGCAAAAGCACATCTCTTGCGCAAAGGCACATGCCAGTGTAGACGCTCTCTTGTGCAAATACTTTAACACAAGAACTCGTGTTAAAAGTATTTGTGCAAGATCATGCCAATGCAGACGTAGCCTCAGTGTAGTTGTGAAATAGAAATCAGAAGAGGGTATCCCCTCAGTCCCACCTCTTTATGTTGATCGGGAAAAGCCGCTGCACCTCCAGAGTAGCCCTGCTGATTGTGGCTGCAAAGGATTTGCCTTGGCAATAACTGAAGAAAAGCATCTGAAGGACATGGGAGTAATACACAGACACGCCACCTCCTGCCACCTGGCCATTACTGTCCTGTAGGGACAAGGAAAAAAACCCACTTGTAATTAAACACACGTCGTCAGAACTCAAGAGTGAATAAGTAGTCCATTTCAACACCAGCCCTTCCACCTCTCACGTTACACTGCAAAGCTCTTCTCAGAACGCAGCCCTCAATGACATTATTGCCAAACTGCACATCACGAGGTACTCCCAATACTTTTGAACAAGGTACTGAGATTGCACATGCACAGGCTGAAGGTAGTGAATGACACAGCACCTGTGGGAGAACACTGCATGCCAACCCCTGTGGGTCTCATCTCCAGCTGCCAAAGGTGCTTTTTTTGGTTTGTAGTTCATCTATTTCCCGGCTTCAGAGTGGATTGAGAAAGTGATGCTGAATGGAAGTTGGAAAAATTGTAAAGCTAGACAACCTGTGCAGTGCACACAAGGCCCACAGCAGTGTTGGCTCCTAACAGCAACAAAGGCTCATGTCTGCAGATCCTGAGTAAGGGTGGATGACCCCCTCTATTTTACCTACTACACTGTTTTCACAGTGACTTGTACTGACAGTAACTCAGCTCCAAAACCTTCTTCCTGCAGGGCATAACTTTACATCCATGTTCAATTTTCTAGATGACTATCAAAGGGTTTAATTTCAACTTCCCCCCATCCCACCTAGGATGAGAGTCAGTCAGACTTTCCCACTCTCTGGGGAGGGAAGGGGGGAGAACCCAACCTTTTTTATCTAGATCAAGGAAAAACTGAACCTGCTTCTTAATATCAGAAGCAGAGAGACAGAAAAAGTCACTGACCCCATTTACATTACAAGGGAAAACTACTATTACCTTCAAGTCTTCATGGTTGACTTCAAGCACGTTGGTAACATAGAATGGTCCATGCTGGGCACTGCTTGCCTCCTCCATGAGCTGAGTATAGATGTATCCAGCAGAGGACATGATGACTATAATGTTCTTTCCCTCTTCATTGAACAGAAATGTGACATCCCTGATTTTGGAGCTTGGCAAAAGGAAGTAGAACGTTGGGCTCAAAGCATCCACAGAAAGGTCATAGATCTGTGGGAGGAAAGGGAAAGGAATTAATAGAGTGCCCACAGAACAGCGCCTCCAAATGGACCATAACTCAGACAAACTGATTCTACAATGGTGCAAATCCCTGAGGGCAGATTATTCAGATGCCATAATATGGAGATAAAGATATTAATCTCAGCTCCATGAATCACCAATTTCTCCTGTGTTTACCAGTTTAGAAACAGGGAAAAATGCTGGCCCCCATCTTCAAAAGTGACCTTCCCTTTCAAGCACCCAGCTTTGGACAATCGAGGCCAGATTTTGAAAGATAATTGAAATCAATGGCAACTGCAGGTGGTCAGTATCTTGGGGGAGAGGAGGAGGAAAGAAATAAATCAAACCTTATGTGTTTCAAGTTGGGTACAAAGTAAGGGGCCACTTAGAAAAATAAAGGCCCATATTTTCATTTCTGTAAAAAGTATATGACTAACAGTGCTGAACTGAAATACATATTAGAAAACTAGACATGCTGGTAATTCCTTTCCTAGAACTCATTTTTTCTAATTAAGAGTGCTGTGTTATCCTGACACACACTGGTGACTCTGCCAGAACCCCATGTCATACTGAAAATAAAAAGCAACACACAGCACCAAGTCATTCAGGGATGACCCACAGGCTGTGACTGTACCTTCACAAAGTCAGCAGTCACAATAGCAAGTTCTGTCTGAGATCCTGGCAGCCACACAGCCTTAATGATGAAGTTTCCTGTTGCTAGCTGGGGGTGAAGTACCAAGTGATCGGAAACTGATCCAGAGCTGCTGAATGTTAGCACATGGCAGTCCTGGGACAGAAAATAAGAGGTCAAGTATTTAAAAAAAAAACAACCCCAAAATATTCCTGCAAAAACAGAATCAATGGCTATTGTTCCTGCCATGGACCGCTCATTGGCCCCAACAATAGATTCATATAGAAAGAAATCAAACAATGCTGTTTTAGGATGAATAACTTTGCAAGAGAACTGTGCCTCTTCTGGGGCTTGTTCAAACATTTCAAACTAGTGGTTTCTTAGGTAGCATATTTCTTTCACTATGGAAATTGTACACAGGTTTGAGAAAATATGAAATGATCACCCATTGCTCAGTACTAGAAGTGGTGGCAAATTAAAATTAAGACCATTCATTTCAGTGAACTTTTATTTATGTGGATACTCTTTTTTGCTTTCTGTAGCATAAAGGTCAGTGGGCCTAAGTGTCATATGACAAAGTGTTTTATTTGAACGTCATCAAGAACAGTTTTAAAAAAGAAGCTTCAGTTAAAACTAGTAGCAAGTGATTCAAGAATTAGAATTAGTGACATACACAATATGATCTTTGATAGCCGGTTACAACTCTACAACCCACTTCCTTGGAAGAGAGGAACACAACTTAAGTTCGAGGTCACATTTCCAAAGATAAAAGGAACTCGCTTGGTTCTCAGACCCTTACCTTCAGCCCACACACAGCCAGATAATCCTCCTTGCAGGGATTTCCTGTTAGGCTCAATACAGTAAAGGGAACTGGCGCAGATGCAAGACGGGTAAGAGTTAATTTCCTTTTGCTGGAATCTGCTTGTTTAAGCAATGCTGAGAGTTGTAACACTGTAATCTACAAAAATGATTAAGTCAAGTCAATTTTCTAGAGTTGGTATCGCAAAGAAGAAATTCTCAGTATCTAGCTTTTCATATGACCCCACCAATGTACTATTACAGCATCTCTTCAGCAAAAAGCAAGACTTTTGTTCTCTAAAATAATGAAACAGTTAATAATTCAGGGAGGTTTTCCAAGAGTCTAACCACTTACAAAGCACTGGGGTCTGACTGCAGGAAGTCTGCTTGACTGTTTAGTCACCATTTTAAATCTTTTCATCTTCCTTTAAAATACATTGTAGTTTGCGGTGCCATTGAGAAACATCCCCTTCTCAAGACTCACCTTGCCCTTTTCGTGGCTCACAGCTAGATGCTGGCGGCGCCCATGTGGGGAAGACAGCACACACATTGCCACCCGCCTCAGCACATGAGCACTGATCAGCTGTCGGATTGTCTGGCCCTGGTCGCCACTGTAGTTCATTCGGACGTTCTCAAAAGCACCTTCCTGAGAGCCAAGAGTTGGGACCTGAGCCAATGTAGAGCACAAAGAACATACAAGAGTACAGACAAATACAGATTTAACAACTGAAATGGGTTCATTCAGATTCACAGAATTTAAGGTCAGACTGTACCATCATAATCACTCATCTGACTTCCTGAACATTGCGGGCCCCAGAACCTCACTCACCCACTCCTGTGATAGGCCCCGGTAACTGTACCTTAAAAAAGGTACTGTCGGCTGAGCTACTGAAGTCCTCAGATCTTGATTTAAAGCCTTCAAGTTACAGAGACTCTACCATTTACTTGTGACCTGTGACCCATGCTGCAGAGGAAGGGGAGAAACCCCAAGGCTCTCTGTCAATCTGACTCAGGGAAAATTCCTTCCAGATCCCAAATATGATTACAGGTTAAACCCTGAGCCTGTGGATAAGACCCTTCTCTCTTCAGATAACTTCTAAATTCCTCTAAGCAACCTAGCATCCCCTTCTCTGCACCTTTTCCAGCTTGAATTTTACTTTTTTTTTTTTTTTAAATACAGGAGACCAGATTTGCAATTTTCCAGATGAGGTACAACCAATATCTTGTATAACGGTAACAACACTTCTCTAACACTCCTAAAAATATATCACCTGATGCAGCCTAGGATTGCGTTCGTTTTTTTTACAGCTGCATCACACTGGCAGCTCATAGCCATCCTGTGATTGACAATACATCTAGGTCTATCTCGTCTTCTCTTCCTTCCAACTGATACAGTCCCCAGCTCATAGCAAGAGTTCTTGTTTAAGTACATGGCCTTGCACTTTGAGCTATTATATTTCATCCCATTTCTATTGCTCCAGTTTTCAAGGTTGTACAAATCTTACAAACATAAGAATGGCCACACTAGGACAGACCAATGGTCCTTCTAGCCCAGGATCCTGTCTTTCAACAGTATTCCCTCTGAATATTTTTCTTTATTCCCTCTGAAGCCAGATGCTTCAGAGGGAATAAAGAAAACAATCATTGAGTGATCTACTTGTCCACTCCCAGCTTCTGGCAAACAGAGGCTAGGGACACTCAGAGCCTAGGATTCCATCCCTGCCCATCTTGGCTAAATAGCAACTGATGGACCTATTCTCTGTGAACGTATCTAGTTATTTTCTGAATCCTGATAGTGTTGGCCTTCATAACATGGCCTACCAATGAGTTCTATGGGTTGATTGTACATTGTGTGAAGAAGTACTTTTTTAATTTAAACCAGCCGCCTTTTAATTTCATTTGGTGACCCTTAATTGTTGTATTATGAGAAGGAATAACTAATACTTCCTTGTTTTACTTTCATGTCCTCGCTCCCCCTGATTACCCTTTTACCAAGCTGCTTGTTGCCCTTATTAAAAACATAAAACTAGCAAACCAGCTGATCATACCATTAGCTGATCTGTCATTTCCACTGACTTGTCCAAAGTGTGCAGTTCATTCAGAGCCTGCTGCGCTCGGCTACTGCTACCCATGGCTGAAGCTTGCTGGAAGTTGATCTGAATGGCATCCATTAGGAAACTCAGCATATCCAACACCAGAGGAGCAAAGGAGAAGTTGGCCTACAAGAAACAGATTTGGCAAGTAAAGAACAAGATATACCCATGAAACCTCCACGGGAGCAGCATTTCATAAGCAAGTCTTTGAAAAGCAGTTACGGCACTGTTATCCTAACAGACAACTAAGAATCAAAGAACTAGTCTAACAACCAGTACAGCCCACCCCACAAATACTCAGTACCAAAACAGATGCAAAAATCCAGTGTTAACTCTCAACATACAACATTTTCCCTGCGCTAATACTCTACTGGCATAAAACAATCAAAATGATCAAAGTCTCTAAGTTAGAACCACAGGCTACCGTAAAGACAGCTTTATTCTAGGAGAGGCCAGAATCATAAACAACCACTCCACAGAGGGTTCCTGACGTTTGAATTAGATTTTAATACAATGACAATACCTGGGATTGCAATTCCTCTCGACAGCCCTCAACATTTCTGCACAGGCTGCTTTTCTTGGGTTTCTCTTCATCGATGCCCTTCCCATCATTGATGGTGACCTTGGATTTATCTGCAGGGGAGCTGCTTGCATGGCGAATGACACTCTCAGGAACTCTGGGCTCACTCTGGAATGCAGACTCTTTCATGGTAGAGCTCATGCCACTGCTGGGAGTCCTTTTCACCAAAGCCTGAGAAAGGCAAAGCAATATTGAGACACCAATCTGGTTAAATCCTCAGAGTACGTTGTCAGAGACAGATAAGATAGCAACAATCCCTGTACCCTGCATATCGCTTTCCTTTTAGACATTATATTAGACAGGAAGTAATTCTGTTGGCAGCTGGTGGGAAACACCAAAAGAGCAGAGATCTGGTAAGTGGGCAAAATGAAATTGACCTACAAACCACAAGTCATGTATGTAGGTTTGAAGTCTTAATTATTATTAAGGGATCTGCCAATACAGAACCTTCTGATGAAGGGGGTAAAAATCATTAAGTACAAAACTGCAAATTAAGAGGGAGTGGTGTAACTTGTTCTAAAGCAGACTCCTTAGTGCTCCAATATATTGATATCATGGAATAACTACTGTACAATATAAGACTTTGCAAAGTAAAATTTGGGCATCCTATAATAATTGCAGGACAGTTTAAATTTAGACATGAAGATCCTTTACCAAGCAACTGCCATCTTCCTTTGCTCCACAGTCACAGAAGAATGAACCATATTTGGCGTAAGAAATCTCATGGTCCTTGTGACAAACTTTAGCACAAACCGTGCAAACGCCAACCCCATCCACCATCTTACAAGTGTGACAGTGGTACCTGTACAAAAGAAACCAGGCAAGTTAGAAAAATGTAGTATACCATCTTTCCTCCAAATCTGAATGGCCAGAGAAACACCTGGCTAAAATATTCTGCATATAGGAAGGCCTCGGAGGCACTTACCAGTGTTGGTTCATGAATTCTTTCTGTGTGATGGTGAAGGTGCACAGTTTGTTGCAAAGAGAATCTTCATCCTGTTTAGGAAGGAAGATTATTTATTCAGTGTATTATACATATATCTATCTACTCTGGAGTCAATTCTGCTAAATGCACATCTGAAATCATTTGAGTTTTAGCACTATTTAACAAAAGGAAGCTGCAGGCACTAAACAAAAGCACTTCATTTTACATCCAAGTAGTACTGCACAATAGCAAAAATAATATATTGGGACCCCAGTTTAAAAGGAGTAAATTACTGCTGACAACAGTTTGAATCTTAAAGGTACATCTAGAATCCAATCCCAGTTAAGCTGGGTATTAATGTAACAGTCTTCAGCAGTAAGTCAATCTAAGATATGCAGCACCAGCTACCTGAATAATATACTGGAGTTGAAGTACATTAGATAGAGTTTCTCCTGTCGCCTTACCTTACTCTTTGGAATGGGAGCTGTAAGGGTATAGGGGTTGACAGGAGAGTGATCTGCCTTCGATTTGTCAGGTCTTCACTAGACCCCACTGGACCCACTAAGTTGACCACTGGGGGATCAATCTCAGAGGCTAGATCCTGGCTGTAATGTAGATGTAGCCTCAGCTAAGAACATTTTTACTCAAGATTTCTGCTCCCTGTCTTCAGCTCACCTCTTGCTTTACTAAGAAATCTATATCTTTGTCAACACTGAAAAGCTAATGTATCTACACAAGAATGGGCTAGATTCTCTTTTGTCTCGAGTATCATCTACAAACATGTCAACTAAATTCTAATTGCAGCATGTTTATTATGACAATGATTTAAGAGACAGAAGACACAAATGGGCTTTTAGATCCTAGATTGCGTTTGTCCAACATGAAATTAGAAAAACACTGTGTTTTGACTATATAAATGGTATACGCTGATCTAGAAGCTGTATAATTACAAAAGGCTACTGTGATCTCACCATTAACCGACATAATAAAAGTAAAGGACTATCATTCTAGTGCCTAGAATAAAACTGCTGAGTCAATACGAAGCAATGAAAACAACTACAAGCACAGTTTAAAGCACTTGTGGTAAAGATTATCAAGTTTAATCACTGCTAACATTTGTGGACTGTGTCTGTCCACTCTAAGATCACAGCCATTTTTAACATCACACATTACACTCATGAGGTCTACAGTTACAGTAAGAGTGGGGGAGGGATATTTGACAACAGCCTTCAGTTACCTGAAGGGGGGGTTTCAAAGTGGATGAAAAGAGGCTGTTCTCAGTAGTGACAGATGACAGAATGAGGAGCAATGGTCTTAACTTGCAGTGGAGGAGGTCTAGGTTGGATATTAGGACCAGGAAGGTGGTGAAGCACTAAAATGGGTTACTTAGGGAAGTGGTGAAATCTCCATCCATAGAGGTTTTTAAGTCCCGGGCTAGGATGACTTAGTTGGGATAGGTTCTGCTTTTTACAGGGGGTTGTGACTGGATGACCTCCTGAGGTCTCTTCCAACCCTATGATTCTAAGGCATGTATCTATGCACTGCAGGCTTTTTGCACAAGAACAGCCGTTCTTGCACAAAAATTTGCAGAACATCTACACCGCACATGCGTTCTTGCACAAGTAAATTTACAGTAAAGCGTCAGAACAGAAGGCTTCTTGTGCAAAAATTATTCCTCTCCCCATGAGGAATGAGCCCTCTTGCGCAAGAAGGCAATGTGGACAGGCAACATGAATTTCTTGCGCAAGAAACCCCTATGGCTAAAATGTCCATCAGAGCTTCCTTGAGCAAGAGAGCTTCCACACTGCCATGGACGCTCTTGCGCAAAAGCACATGGCAGTGTGGACCCGCTCTTGCGCAAGACCTTTTGCTCAAGAACTCTTGCGCAAGAAGCCTGCACTGTAGATGCAGACTATGAGTTCTAGACCTTTGTGATATCAGAAGTAATTCAACCAAACATAACCCTTACTTCACAGCTAATTAGCATGCAACCATTTCAGTGGTTATATGAGGGACTCTGTAGATGCTGGATTCCTTGGTCCAGCTGCCACTCCCATGCAATAGCATGGGCTTTCAGTTCCTAATTATGAACATCATATTCTGAGAACTTACAGAGTCTTCAGCTTGAGAATCTTCCTCTTCCACTGCCAGTTCTTCCACCCAGTCTGAATCCACCTCAATAGCCCGTTCCTCTCCATCAACTGAAAGATGATTAGGTCCCTGGCCACTTGTCTGGCTCAGAGCATTAGTGACATCAGCCAGATAAGAGACAATGTGGCATGTACATTCCAGTATAGTAACATGCTGCAATCAAAAGTTTGATGAAAAAAAGAGAAGGAATACTTAAATCTTCCTTCATCTATTTACAAATTAGCACAAATGTGAAAATAACCAGTTCTTAATGGCAAAGATAAGGCTTTGTGTTACTCTCAGAAATCCTACCACAACACCTAACTGTGCTTTGCGACAGTGATACAGTATGGGGACTGGACATTTTCTCTAACAAGTTTAAGGAGGACACTCAAGTCTGGAAGGCTTTGGATTTATGGGTATGCATATTGCACTACTCTATCCAATTCCTGAGAGCTAGTAAGATACTGAAACTAGCAACCTTATGCCAGATGACAAGAACAGAATGGACAGTGGAAAGTAGAGGACATCTTCTGTTCACCAGAGAATCACATCATTCAACACCTTGCCTTTTGTTAGCAAAATACAATCCCAGTATTTCTTCTGAGTATCTACTTGTAGTATTTGCTTCAGAACAAGGGTGGGGAAGCTATGGCCTGAGGCTTGCCTTGCTGTGAGCCTGTGAGACTCAAAGCTCGTTCCGTACACACAGCAACGTGAGCCAGTGCTGGTACTCCAGCCATGCCAGGAGCAGCATGGCTGAAACGTCAGCATCAGCTCCCTGCAGGGAAGCAAGCCTCATGGTTCAATCATGGGAAGCTGCCAGCTGGACCCAGCCCAGGGGCTATGCCTGGCAGTGTGGAGGAAGCAGCTCCTGCAGGCACTCCTCCATTGGCCAGGAATCGCAGCCAACGGAAACAGTGGGGGG
>JANRFK010003894.1:17199285-17240572 GCA_030068395.1 Apalone spinifera | reverse complement strand
GGCAGTGCCTGCAGAGAGCATCTCCCTGCAGCACACAGAGCCACAGAACTGTGCCCAGACCCCACACCTCCTGTCTACTCCTGCCACCCTATTTCTTGCCCAGACCCTGCCCCCAAAGCCTGTACACTGAACCTCTCATTTTTGGTCCCACCACAAAGCCTAAAGGAGCCCCACAAAATTCACTAGCTCCAGGCCATGAGAAGAATTAATTCAGCTCTAGGGATAAGTCTGAAGCCTCAGCAGCGCCCCCCTCTCCCCTGGGGATTTTGAGGGGAATGTCTTTTTTAACCTGATTTGCAGTGGGTGGAGGCACATCTTTGTGGGAGTTTTTTTCCCCCTCTTGTTGTAACTTGGGGACTAGGTCAGGGATGGTTGTGGGATTTTTTTTGGCTTCTCACTTGTGCATGGCCCCCAACCGATTTCTGTGGGGCAGTGGCTTCCCATCTCAAAAAAAGGTTCCTCGCCTCTACCTTTAGAGGTCTGAATTTTCAGTTTTAGGGAGACATTAAAACAAAAATTAAATATAGTCCTGAAAGGGAAGATTGTAAGGCTTTAATTTGGGCCTGAATCTACACTGTGTGCAAACAAGCAAAATCAATTCACTATCATGTATAAAAGGAAGATCAGAGAATTCCACAAGTGAAGATTTAGATTTTAAAAAATACCAAAGTATTATCCAAACAACAATACACTTACTAACAGTAACTACTGTAACCTGTGCCTATTCCCAGAATAAGGAAAAATCTCTAACAATTTGCCACTTTTTCCTATATTGGTATAGTTAAAGTAGCAAAACTGTCTATTTGTAGGTAATCTTCTTACTCACCAGTTTGAATGCAGTTATACAAGTATAAAGCTCTTATACTGGTAAAAGCTTTTCTGGTTCAGGAAGAAAAGTAAGCTATAGGGGTATAAGGCACCTTTATGCTGATATAAGCAAGTTCACCCTTTGGCTTATGATAGGATAACTATATTATGATGAAAAACAAACATCCTTAAATGACAGATTTATAACAGTATAAATTTTCCAATACAGAATAGAATTCAGACCAAACACTGAGGACTGAGAACTGCTCTTGTTCCTTACCTTTCCATGCATGACATTAGCATTCATTTTTTCTATAACATTCTTTTGAGACAGGTACTTCTTGCTATACGATAAAGGAAAGTTAAAAAAAAAATAGTTATAGAAACCAGTTCTTAAAAGTTATCAATTTAAACCTCACTGATGAGGATCCCAAGTGTTTAGTTTGTTAATTTTACAACAGCATTACACAAATAGTTAAGGCAGCGGCCACTAAATCAAAGGGAAAAGCTAAGGACCGCTAAGGTTCCAAAACAAGTCTCCGAAAAAGGCAATCATCCCAACTACCACATATTCCAACAGGGGGCATTCTAAAATATGGGGCAACTACACAGTAGCCCAAACGGTCTTCCTTTCCACCATCAAACTTCCAAAAAAAGTGTAACAAATCAAGATAATCAACCACCACCACAGATCTCATTCTTCTTACCATCTGCTCAGCCAGTCGACTGCAGCACTGTGAAGCTGGAGATGGCCAGCACCTTGTCCTGCACTGGCCAGAGTTGCCATCACAACCATGAGCTCAGGGAAGCCTGTTCCATCACCATTGGCCAACATTTCCGTTGCCATTGGTATAAGGGTACTCAGCAGAACAGTGCATACGCCTTCTCCCACTTGGCTAATCAAAAACAAGAAAGTACGAGATGCATTACAATCCATCATCCATCTATACCAGGTTAAACTGAACAGTCCTGAGACTTGTCTAAATAGTACCATAAATCCACACCAGACAGACTCAAATACTAGCACGCTGGCGCATATTAAAAGTTCCCTGGGGTATGTATACATAGTACCATTTCAAATAGTACTACATTAATACACATTACAGAACAGCAAGACAATGGCTTTACAGCATGAGAGAGAAACAGGATTTAATGCATTAGAACTTTTCTGTGGAAAAGTTTGTTAAGAGCATATAATGTCAGTCACATAAAATTATTCTCTACCTGTTTTCCCGAACAATATATGTGGTTAGAAGTTGCAGCAGCTGCCTGTTCTCTTGAATAACATCCAGCTGATCTGAATCTTTAGGTGGTGACATGGTCATCCTGGTTAGCCAGGCCTGTAGACGTACAGGCTCCACGCAGGCCAACTGGGCCAAGGAGCCACATAGTCTCAGTAGACTGGGATTAGGGCTTTTCTCAGCTAGGAGACAAAATTATCAGCAGTTGATACAGTGACTGCAAATTGAACATGCCTACGACAATTTTCCTATTATTAAAAAGCAAAATTTACTAGATTCCCTAAAGTGCATACAATTGGAGACAGCCCCACATCTATCCCTATTATAGTCATCATCATTCTAATTCTACTCCTCCATTTGTTCCCCCAGACACTTATTCTCTCTCTCATACGCTGAGGGTAACTGAATCAAGCATGACATAAAAGTGAATTATGTAATTTTCCAGCTTGTGGTCATCTCTAGCTGTTCATAGGGATACTGAAGATATTGCCAGACAGCCCCCTTGTGTCTGCTACTCAAGAGAGCTAAACAGTCTGCTTAGCAAACATTCACCTTCAAAAAAGGGATTGCTGAAATACTAGTTAACTGAGCATAAGCTTTTACTACACACTTAAAGGACAGATAATTAAAGGAAAAATGTGCACAGTAGGAGGTTGCAAGGGGTGGGACAGTGACAGAATTGAAAACTGGAGCTAGAGAGGCGATGGGGAGAGAAGACAGCAAAATACAAAAGATGACTGAGAACGAGAACACTTTGTTTTCAGTATCTCCCCAAAATGTTTCTTTCAAACATTTTCACACTGTAGGTTAATGAATGTACAATAAGCAAAATGTTAAGTCACAGAATCATAGAATACTAGAACTGGAAGAGACCTCGAGAGATCATCGAGTCTAGTCCCCTGCACTCACAGCAGGATCAACACTGTCTAGACTAGATCATCCCTGATAGATGTCTATCCAGCTTGCTCTTGAATATCTCCAGTGTTGGAGATTCCACAACCTCCTTAGGCAATTTATTCCAGTGTTTAAGAGTTAGGAAGTTTTTCCTAACGTCCAACCTAAACCTCCCTTGCTGCAGTTTAAGCCCATTGCTTCTTGTCCTATCCTCAGAAGCCAAGGAGAACAATTTTTCCTCCCTCCTCCTTAAAAACACTCCTTTAGATACTTGAAAACTGCTATCCTCTCCCCTCTCAGTCTTCTCTTTTCTAAACTAAACAAGTCCAATTCTTTCAATCCTCCTTCATAGGTCACTGATCATGTTTTCTAGATGGTTAATCATTTTTGTTACTCTTCTCTGGACCTTCTCCAATTTCTGCACATCTTTCTTGAAATGTGATGCCCAAAACTGGTCACTATACTCAAATTGAGACTTAATCAACACAGAGTAGAGCAGAAGACTTGCTCACAGCACTCCTGTTAATGCATCCCAGAATCATGTTTGCTTTTTTTGCAAGTGTCACGCTGTTGACTCATTTAGCTTGTGGTCCACTATGACCCCTAAATCCCTTTCAATAGTATTCCTTCCTAGACAATCACTTCCCATTCTGTATGTGTGAAATGGATTGTTCCTTCCTAAGTAGAGTATTTTGCATTTGTGTTTATTAAACTTCATCCTATTTACCTCAGACAATTTCTCCAGTTTGTCCAGATCACGTTGAATTTTGATCCTATCCTCCAAAGCACCTGCAACCCCTTCCAGCTTGGTTTCATCTGCACACTTAAGAATACTCTCTATGCCATCATCTAAACTTCTGAAGATGATACTGAACAGAACAGGTCACAAACAGACCCCTGCAGAATCCCACTTGTTATGCCCTTCCAGCATGACTGAGAACCATTAATAGCTACTCTCTGAGAACAGTTATCCAGCCAGTTATGCACCCACCTTATAGTAGCCCCATCGAGGTTGTATTTCCCTAGTTTATTGATAAGGTGGTCATGCGAGACCATGTCAGATGCCTTACTAAAGTCTACGTATACCACGTCCACTGCTTCTCCCTTGTCCACAAGACTTGTTATCCTATCAAAGAAAGCTATCAGATTGGTTTGACATGATTTGTTCTTTACAAACCCATGCTGGCAGTCTCCTATCACCTTATTATCTTCCAGATGTTTGCAGATGAATTCCTTAATTACTTGCTCCATTATCTTTCCTGACAGAAGTTAAACTGACTGGTCAGTAGTTTCCTGGGTTTTTATTTTCCTTTTTATAAATGGGCACTATATTTGCCGTTTTCCAGTCTTCTGCAATCTCTCCTGACTTCCATGATTTTTTAAAGATGTTAGCTAAAGGCTCAGATACCTCTATCAGCTTCTTGAGTATTCTACAATGCATTTCATCAGGCCCTGATGACTTGCAGATATCTAACTTTTCTAAGTAATTTTAAATGTGTTCTTTTTTTATTTTAACTTTTATACCTATCCCATTTCCACTAGCATTCATCACATTAGGCATCCCATTAGCATCAAACTTCTTTGTTTCAGTTTTCACCATGAAGCACCTCTGCCATGCCCTTTTCAAGTTTCTGGTTATTGTTTCTCCCTCTTCATTGAGCAATGGGCCTACCCTGTCCTTGGTCTTCCTCTTGCTTCTAATATATTTGTAGAATGTCTTCATGTTACCCTTTGTATCTCTAGCTAGACTTAGCTCATTTTGTGCCATTGTCTTTCTAATCTTGCCCCTGCATATCTGTGTTTACTTATATTCATCCTTTGTAATTTGACCTCGTTTCCACTTTTCATACGACTCCTCTTGGATTATTACATCATGTAAGATCTCCTGGTTGATTCAAGGTTGTCTCCTGCCATTTCTATCTTTCCTACGCAGTGGAAGAATTTGCTTTTGGGCCTTTAATAACGTCCCTTTAAAAAACTGCCAGCTCTCTTCAGTTGTTTTTCCTCTTAGTCTTGCTTCCCACGGGACCTTACATACCAGTTCTTGGAGTTTACTAAAATCTGCCTTCCTGAAATCCACTATCTCTATTTTGCTGTTCTCCCTTCTACCATTCCTTAGAATCATGAACTCTATTATTTCATGATCACTTTCACCCAAGTTGCACATCCAAGTTATGATGCAGAGATTAAACATAATCACTTACTCAACTGGAAGAGTTTGGTGAAGAATTTCAGAACTCTATTACAGAATTTAGCTGAGAGATTCTCATTGGCTGTTGCCATCATGATCTGGACCAGTTCTCCACTAATTGAAAGAAAACAAATCATCAGGACAAACCTTTCAAAAATGCACATATCTCTTTCGTTCACCATTATTTATATCCATCTTAGATGCCAGGGCAGAAATAGATCATACAATGCAGCTTCAGAGAGGAGGGACAGACACCTAAACAAGACAAAATTCTAAGCGCAGCACCCAGCACAGTAAGGATGGAGTACTGCAAGCAGCTACCCTCCAATCTTGGTTTCATCCAAAAGAATGACAACAAAAACCATCTGAATGCATTGTGTGTGAAGCAGCAAAGCAATTATATTCGGAAGGGAACTATCAAACAAGTGCCAACCCTATTTCTCTTCAAAGTTTATTAGAGTAACATGGAGACATGTTGTAGTCAGTTTAAAATTAAGGCTACTTAACAGAAGAGCCTACTTTTAAAAAATGCTTGCTGCTCTGAGGTTTAAGCAATTTCAGTCGGTTGGTAAAATAACCACAACTTTTTCATATTGTCCTCTGCTTCACTCTCTAAGATACTAACTCATGGTTAAGAGCCTAACATTTACATGCTTTTGTAACATGCCTGTACACAATGCTTTCAGAGCAATGCCATCAGAGCCTTAGCTCCAAATTTGGAGTGGCATACAAACCTCAGCTCACAGATCATGACCAATCTGGTAACAAACCAAGGTTCTGTCACAAAAGGACCAAAGCTGCACACAAATCAAGTCAAGTCTCTCATGATGCTACATTAGCTTGGGCTG
The DNA here is from genome assembly GCA_030068395.1 of Apalone spinifera. Taxonomy (NCBI): domain Eukaryota; kingdom Metazoa; phylum Chordata; order Testudines; family Trionychidae; genus Apalone; species Apalone spinifera. The sequence goes on along the minus strand of JANRFK010003894.1, from coordinate 17,234,591 downwards.
AACAACATGAAGTAGAGAGGGTGCTCTCTCAGCTTTGCAATTGGAATTAACTCTTCCCTCCAGTTCACCTCTTTCTAAACTCTTGCTGTGCTCTGCTGCTTTCACATCCCCAATACTATGGGGTGGCACTGAGAGAACAGGTAGAACTTTAAAAGTAGGACTGACAGACAAATTAATACTCCTCTCTCAAGGCAGTCTTCAAGCTGCCTCTGACAAAAAGCATATAGCCAAAGACTCTCAAAACTATGTACTGAAATAATGATTAATTGTACATTTTATTTGCAGTGTTGAAGAAAAACAACTCTCTCGCACCCAGGAAACTTTTCAGACTTACTAAATCCCACATCTCTCCAAAGAGCAACTTGTTCCTTGTGCAGATTACATGATCTCTACACTTTCCTGTACAGAAGCAACATTTCACAAATGCTAAGCATAACAAGACAAGGAATAACAGAGAAAAGAACAAGTCCTTAGAATGCAATATTCCATCACATCACCTCTCTGAGAAGAATTCCTCCATGGCTTTTCGGGCCTGGCTGCTCTCCAGCTGCTTCTCCAGATGCTGCAAACACTCCTCCAAGATAGACTCATCCAAGCCACTGTGGATCAAAGATTAAGTATAAAGAAAAGTGAACTGTCTGTTCAGTCTTATCTATTTATTATCATTGTTAAACATAGGATTAAACTATAATTGACAATGATCCGGTCTGAAAAAACACATAAATAAAGGTAAAAATTGATTAAACCTAAATTGAGACTCAGACCTCAGTTGCCCACTCTTACAACTGGCATTCTTGGGTGGACTTAAATCTAAGTTGTCTGTCATATTTGGTGTTGCAATCTAGGACTCTGGATACTAACAAGGTACAGATGGTTTTAGAGAGCATGGCATTGGAAAACATCCAGATAAGAAAGTAGGGTCACAGAAGGAAGTACTACATTAAACAGTTTATAATCTCTCTTGGGGAGGGAGATTTCATAGAAAAGCCTCAGCCAAGGAAGAACCTTTGGACATGGTCCAAGAGACCTTTAAGAATAATGTAGTGAACTATAAAAACTCCCATAGAAAGGGAATGTGTATGGAACAATTAAATGCAATGGTCTTGTGTCTGCAGCATACAAAAGGGGTTAAGAAATTGTGCAAAAAGTTCAACATCTAGACAAAAGAAGCAGAAGACCAGGGCCAAGTGGCAGTCACAGCATCAGAACAAACAGTTAACTTTTGCAGAGGGCACAGACACATTTGCCCGGTCCACCCCTTTTGGAAGAGGATGATTCAAACGCTTACTGAAACAGAGAGACAGTGCAACTTTATGGATTCACAAAGCACTATAAAGGAACTGTGGGTTGCTGTACATTTTCATGTCATTTAGGTAAATGCATGTAAATGTGTTATATATGTAGCCAATCAATCTGCTGGATTAATTTGTTTATTTTAACTTGTTTTATATTTTAATTTCTTTTGTTTGTTTTGTATAACATATGCCATGTGACTTTTTTTAAATTTATATTTGTTTCAAGTTATTTTGGGTTTATTTTTGCTGCAATGAAAATTAAGTTTGCACATTATTTTAATACTAGCCAATTAGCCTGTCATAAGACAGGATTTTCAGGTCTCTCCTCCATATTGGTCTTCTCTCCTGAGCCTCTGGTCTCTCCCTCCGTCTCTTTCTCTCTCCTCCTACTGCCTCCCCCTCTCTCTCTCTCTGCTCTCCTCCGCCTTCCACCTCTCTCTCCATCTCTTTCTTCCTCTTCTCCTCCTCCTGCCTCTCACTCTCCCTTTCTCTTCTCCTCCTGCCTCTCTCCCCCCGCCCTCCTTCCCCTTCCCCTCCCGCTGTGGCACTTGTCTGAGTGCTGCCTGCTCAGCCAGGCCACCGCGAGGGAGGGGGATGGGGTGGTGACGTACACGGCCGGGGGAGGGCAGTGACGTACACATGCTTGGGGAGTGCGGACCTCAAATGGCCGCTTGCTGCCACTTGCTCCCCCACCACGGCCCAGCTGAGCGGCACAGCACTCAGCCGAGCCACCATGGAGGGAGGGGAAGGAGGGCGGGGAGCTGATGTACACGGCCAGAGAGCGGGGCTGTGTATGTCAGCGTTACAGACTCACAGACAGTGGGCTACTATATATATATTAAAAAAAAATACAGATTTTAATAATTTAATTTTTTAATAATGGAGATTGCCTATCTCCTAGAACCGGAAGGGACCTTGAAAGGTCATTGAGTCCAGTCCCCAGCCTTCACAGCAGGACCAAGTACCATCCCTGACAAATTTTTGCCCCAAATTCCTAAATGGCCTCCGCAAGGATTGAACTCACAACCCTGGGTTTAGAAGGCCAATGCTCAAACCACTGAGCTATCCCTCCCCCCCCAGATATATAAACACACACTTTTCTGATCACACATTATTTATTCCAAAGCTTTTCCCTTGTGTTAGCTGAAAATACATCCTGTAGTAAAAATATTCCCAAAAATATTGCATGCAAAATCCAATTACATTTTCACTCTCTAAAAGGCAGTGTTGTAGATACCCTTCTGAGTTTCCTCTATCCACAGGGAATCAGTGTTAAAAGGATCAAATATCATTATGCATAATTTTTTTTACATCTTGGTTAACTGGTGTCATTACCTGTTCTCCAAGCTTATTATACCTGTTGATTTACACAGGGAGAAAAAGAACCAGTCTAATTTAATAGACAGATGCAAACAATAGGGCAAAATTTATCAAGTGATTTTGATTAGCACCTCTAGCTTTGATCTCATGCTTCCTGTACAGCTCCTATTTGTCTAGAAACAGCAACAAATTATCCACATTCAAATATTCAGCTGGAGTACTATGTCCAATTCTGGATGCCACGCTTCAAGAAAGAGGAGGGCAAATTTGAAGAATCCCAGGAGAGAAGCAAAAATGATAAAAGGCTTATAAAACATGAGGAAAGGTTAAAACAACTGGGCATGTTTAGACTGAGGGGGGACCCAATAAAAATTTTCTTCAGCTACAAGTTGAACCGCTTCAGTCTGGCATCTTTGGGACTTGATTGGTGCCAAACCAGAGAATTTGCTGAACTATGGGAGGTCAATATTGTCTAGCAGCATTAGCAACACTTCCACTGCATACAGGACTCTTTGAAGACATTCAGGGGTAAATTAAAGCTAAACAACTGCACAGAACACAGAGCCAGGACTGGTAACAGTAAACAAGCTTTTTGGGATTGCAGGAAAGTTGGTCATCCCCATGATAAGTGGACATCTAGCTAACTAAAATAAATGCCAGACCACGGATGTTGACAGACCAGATGGAACGTCAATGAGTAGTCAATTAAACAATTAACAGATAGCCTTCGCTTATCAGTTAATCTAGTCAAGTGGACTACTCAAATTCCTCCCTGCCTGCCACCTCTATGACAAAGGCAGGAAAGTGGGGGGAGCAGGAGCCTGTGCTGGGGGAAGCCAGCTTAAAAGCCAGTGATGCCTGTCTCCCCCTCATCTGGTGCTGCTGCCTCTATCAGAGGCAGCCAGAGTGGGGTGGAGCAGCGCAGCTGGAGGTGGGGAGCACCAGCGGAGGCTGCCGCGAAGAAGTCTCTGCTTGTGGTGGGCCCTGGCTTGCTGCAGGCAGAGACTGCTTTGCAGCAGCAGCCCCTGTCTGTGGGGTTCCAAGCTCCACATGGACAGACGTTTCTCCACATCCCACAGAGCAGCCTCTGTCCACGGCAAGCTTGATCCTGCTGTGGACCGAGGCTGGTCCCCAGCAGCAGCTCCAGCTTCTGTCTGCGGGGAGCTCAGACGCCCTGCTGACAGAGGCTGCTGTCACCCCGCACTGCTGCCTCTTGCATAGAAGGCAGAAGCATGGGGTGGCAGGCAGGCAGCCAATCTATGAGGGGAACTGGTTTTTAAATTTGCTCCACTTGTGGGCTGGCACCTGCCTGGATCGCCGCACTGCTACTCTGATACAGCAGCATGGGATGGCAAGGGGTTCCCTGGGAATGGGGCTGGAGTGCACTGGCTGACAGCCCCACCCCCAGGGACTAGAAAATAAGCAACTAACAGCTAAGAATTCATGCAGCTAGTCGACTATTCTATTACCTAACATCCCTAGAACACAGACATTAAACCTGTATAAAGAGGACAGTGACCAGGCTTAATCTGCAGCAAGGGAGATTCAGATTAGTTATTAGCAGTAGGTAGGCTCTGGAAGAAGCTTCCACAGAAAGTTGTGGTATCATCATTCTTGTTCAACCTGTTCTTAAAAAACTCCAAACATCTGTCAGGAATGGACTAGGTTGACATGTACAGCCCCTTTCATTGTGGCAAGACTCATTAATATCTCATGTTCCCTTTCAGACTACATTTCTGTGTGATCCAACAGTCAATTCAGGTAAATTATCAAATCCACACTCCTTGTGTAGATAGCCATTGTACTATTTAAAGTTTCTATAACTTGGATAAAATGTTGCTAGGCTTTAATCAGCAACTGCAAAAGCACAGAAAAGAATAAATTACTACATGGTCTTTCCATAGAACAAATGAAAACATTGATGCATAAATGGATCAGGATAATCCTAGCCATCTAGCTTAGCAGGCCACACAATGATGGGACACACTGTATGTGATTTGATACCTGTTGGGATCAGAGTGATTGGCCAATATGTTGTAACATCCTGTGATCAACTTCTCGTAGACGCGAGCCAGGAATTCATCAGACTCTGCAGGGCCCAGAATCCTTTCCAGGGAGTTACTGCTGATCTCTGCCACACTCTCCATGCTGGTCTCCAACAGAAGGGGCAACAAGGTATGAATGACCTGTGGTGGGTTCAGTTCCTCTGACCAGCTGGAAGAAGACGACAAACAGCACAAACATTTCCATTAGAAACTAGTAAAGGATCTACACAACGAAACAGCTTAGCAGGCACAGGACTGGCAAAATGATCTAGACGGAAGACCAGATACATGTTAAGTCCAAAGCCTTTTTCACACTGTTGGATTTAATTCAGTTGCCTGGCTACTGTCTCTCAACAAAACTGTTCTCATCAAAACTGTATGTGAGTCACTATGGTATATAAATATTTGCAATGTTTTCCTAGATGGTCACTGCATCATTTATGTCCTCTGGACATTGGTGCAGTATCAGAACCCTGTTGTGTGTACCTACAGAATAAAAGTCTCGATGGAAGAACTGCTGTGGTCCTTCCCATTTACGCAGTACTATTTCTAACACAATATCTCTGGTGATCAGTCTAAAAAACAATCTACACTGTTTCCATTGTTCTCCCCATTTTGTGGGATGTGTGTTTATTCTGTGCTCCCATTCTACAAGAAGGGGCTAAGAAGAAGTGTGGCTCCCAGAGATCCAAGTACAAGTGAATGGTTATTTTTTTCATTGATGTACAGTTCCTGGTACACATTGATGTACAGTTCAGAAAAATAGGGTCCATTGCCCAACTTTTTCCTCCATAAACAGGAGTGGTCAGTTGAAAGTTATATTCAAAAGAGCAGGCAAAACCAGACAGAATAAAACTGTTTACTTACACTATGAGGTCCCCAGTGAGTCTGACCAAGGAGAGGAGGGTATGTTTTAAGGAGGCTGCGAGGGGTAGACTCTGGCTACAGAGTGTGCCTAGATGAGCAGCCTGAACAGCACTGATGTAGCTCTCTGCTGGAATTGTGTCATTCGCAAAGGCATTGCGCTAAAAAAGAATCAGAAGTCATGTTTAGGATGAATGCATACCGCCTCAAGTAGAATCAGGTGCCTAAAAATGAGCATATGTGAATTAATAATGTGTGTCATGCAGTCTTCTGACTGAAAGTGATCTTTTGGGGGGGGACTTAAAATCTCTATACTGTTGATCTAATAGCTGCAATCTGAGAAGTTGACAGTGCAACCTATGGTCACCATCATCTTTATGTGTGACCCATGGAGACTTTACACACCAACATGAAATCCTCTAAGCAGCAGAGCTTTTCTGATAGTGAACTGGATGCTGCAACTTGTTAATTTCCACTGGCCAAACCTCTATATTAAAGGGAAGGGTGCAATAAATCTGCTCCCTTTGCAGGAAATTTGCAAATTTTGGTTGTACAAAATGTGGATACTTTTGCAAAAGCAGTTAACAACTCATATCTAGAACTCACCCATGATCCAATGTTCGGAAACTCATTAGTATGAATGTTGTTCCAAGATTCACACAAAGTCTGCACTGCTGATGGCAAATTCTGTACAAGTGTTGGGCCTGCAACCAAATGAGATAGTAAAAATAAGGAGTTTCACAGGTAAGCTGGAATTCAGTAAGGGCCTGTTCAAAAAAGCCAGAACTGATGGAAAACTGGATAGCTAGGCTTGTCTGAATGTAATTCAGGTGGTGAAGCTGGTTTCATGTTCTTCTACCGTAGGTCATGTCACAGTCTTAAGAAAACCAAGCCTGCATTATCTCCAGAGCCTCGGGCAACCCATCATGCAACAGACAGCTCTTCCAGTGGAAAGATGTTATTCCAACAGTATAGCTTGTCAAAATGCTTTAATCAAGTGGTTTAACCAATAACAATCCATCCTGTGAGGAATTCTGAAAGTTTCACTTGCTACACAGTGTACCATTCAAGCAGTGAGAATCCATGAAAATTCAGAGGACAGCTATGCCACCAGAATACCAACACAGCTGCAAAGCCATTTTAATACTGGCTGGAATAAAGCTAGTTACTGTTTTCATGATATTCCCAAGACTGCCATGCCACTACTACTTCTGAACTCACGCATGAAGATACCTGACTGTACTAGACAATCAACACTCCGGTCTTTGAGGTGATGGCTGGAGGACAGCTGGGGAGTGAATCTTTTGGCAGCACAACTTTGAAGCTAAACTTTTGCAATATTATATCAAAAGTCTCCCTTAAACAAATTTAGGAGCACAGCTAAACTTCACAAGAGCCTTACCCAGAGTATTTGATTTGCAGCGGCTAGATCCAATAGCCAGGACAGCAGCATATCCCCGAAGCTTCTCTTCAGAAGGTTTGTTCTCAGTGGACCCCTCTTCAGAGAGGCTTTGCAATAAGTAAGATCTGTATTGGGGTGGAAAGGACTCATTTCAGGGGACAGCTCTGCATTTCAAAACTAACATGCCAAGACCGTGACGAAGAGGAAGGCAAACTTCAAGAACCAACCGCTGATTTGTTTATTCTCCCATAAATCCTACAATACCATTCAATGGGGTCTGGGCTTTTAAGATCCTTTATTGTTTAAGCCACTTAACAATAAAAAGTGGCTGCTTGCATGGGTGAAAGGAGATGCTGCTTTACTTTCACTTTCTTCTGCACAGGAGCCAAAAGCAGTTTAAAGCACCTTGGGTAATCCACTGAAATAATTCTGTGCTACTCACTCTCTTTCAGGGTGTTAGGAAGAGGTCCAGAGATGAAGCTATTTTGCAGCTTTTAGGAAGGTTTTGAAAGACCAGAAAGTAAATTACTTGAAAAAGAATAAAACCTATAGATTTTAGATTGTACGTTCTATGTGATGCAAGATAGAGCCATCATTCTGGATGATAAAAAAAAAAACCCACTATATTGGGATGGGGAGCAAAATCAAAATGAAGAGCCAAGTGCAGAAAGGAAAACAAACATCCCTCTAGAGGGGGTAAATCAGGCGCGTACCTCGTGAATGTAGCATAAGTGTCAATAAGCTGTAGAGTAGCAGGCAGCAGATTCTTGGTTATCTCAGATGATTTGTGTGGATCAGTTTCTGCAGCCAGCTTGGAAAAATGCTCATCTAGAGAAACCTGGATCTTGGAAATTGCAGCATCAAGAGTATAAATGGACTGCAAACTGGGAACCTCATGCAGCTGGAGAATAGTGGTGCAGTCGATCCCACAGAAAGAGGAAATCTTAAAATATAATGATAATGTTATAACAGCAATATGCCACACAAAGATCAATGTTCCACAATAGCTTACAGGTATCCTGTATTCAAACCAATTTACCTGTCGAGCAAAGTACTCTTCTGCTATTTCCACATCATATTTCACTGAGCTGCACTTAGTAGATGCCAATTCAATGAGAGAAGCAGCATGTTCAGCTTTCATGCCCTGTTTGATAAGGTGATCCTACATGCATTGCAGAGAAAGATTTAGCGTCACATTTAAGGGACAATAGAAGGGCTGTGGAATTTACCAATTAATGAACAACCATACACTGACACTTTTTTAAAACCACATACAATACTAATTCCCATTTCCCACTATCATGGAAACATTACAATTCACATATGCAGGGAACCAGGCTGAGATTAAAATGGTCATTGTCCATTTTAGAAACACCCACTAATGCTAACATTAAAACAAAAATCTATAAAACAAAAAACTAAGAATTGGTTTAATTCTCTTAGCTGAACTGAGGGAGATGAAAATTACTTTTGACACACCTGGTACAGATATTTCCCTCCTCTTTAGGCTCTGTATACACTGCTGCAATTTCATTTCTTACTTCCAAGACAGATTACTACAACTCTGGAATCTGTGCTGCTCTGTAAAATGCTAATAACGTGTCAAAAACCCCACTGTAAATTCTGAAGAAAGGGCTGTACCTTGATCCAGCTGACATAGGAACTAATACGTAAGCGGGAAGACCAGCGTAAAGTATGCAGGATATCACATTCACTCATGTCTGGTGTGTTCATGGCCAACTGATTTATGTAGTTTTTAGATGGAGGCAAAATCCCCAGTATCCGCCACAGTATCAAGAAATAGTATTGAAGTGCACAGGCCTCCTAAACAAAGGCAGTGGAGGATACATGAATAAGCACATCATCTACAACAAGGAATCTTGTGGCACCTTAAAGACTAAAACATTTCCTTAGGCATAAGCTTTCATGGGCTGCAGCCCACTTCCTCAAATGTCTGCATGTAGAGGTAGCATCCCAGATATTAGAGTGAACTGGACCACACTTCCATTTCATGCTGGTTTTATCTCTCACCTAATTCCCTGCCAAGGGGCATAAAATTCTTATTTAATCTAATCACATTCCAGCTTGATCTCTTAAATACATTTGGGAGGTGTGAAGACTCAGGAGGTAGAACCCCAAAACTATATACTGTAAAGTCTCAGAGTTAAAAATATTTTGGTAATGGAGATTGTTCATAACTCTGAAATGCTTGCAACACTGAATAAAAGGTTACATTTGTTCTTTCAAACAACTGCACAGTGACATAATATAGCTTTGAAATTTTACTATGAAGAAAAATGCTTTCTTTTTTTTTTTTGGTAGTTTACATAGTACCTGTAGTATATTATATTTGCTCTCTCTCTGTCTGTCTGTATTTGCTGGTGTCAGATTATGTACTTCAAATTTCAAATGAGGCATGTAGCTAACAGGTCAGTTTGTAACTCTGAGGTGCTACTGTATTATCATTTACCACAAAACAAAACCAGGAAAGTGCCATCTTTAAGAAAAATCAGAGTCAGCACCTTGACTCTCAAACCCAGAACATTCTGCACAATTCAGATTTTTCAGATGAAGTGAAAACTGGACTATTAATCTAATATCATCACATTTCAAATGTCATCAATTGGCTTCCTGTTTACCAACACAAGCAAAAATAACTCAGAATCGGGAAGAAACCCACATCGAAGGCCATAATAAATTCAATGAATGCACTTCAGGCCAAAAAATTAAACTAAAAAAGTTGAATCATTCCTTTGGGACAGCTTAAAAAGCTTGAAGTAGACACTGACGAATTGGTATACACGGGAGTGCATCTCCTTATTTACTGTCACAGGATGGGATAGCCCTTAACCATAGGTAGGCTTAACCCAAACTGTAACTAATTAGCTGTCTTCCAGGTGATGGTTTGAGGTCAGGGATCAGACAATGGATAGCCTGCAGGTCACCTGGTATTCAAATAAAAGGCCAGCAAGCAATACAGTTAAGGGAGAGATCCCCACAGGAAGTAGGAAGGCTGCAGCAAGAGATCTAGTCAGGACAAAGGATCTTGAAGAGAAATCTCCATGACAATGAGATGAGATCTGCTGCATGAGGTGGCTCAGAGTCTTTACATGGAAAAAACTATAAAAGACAGGCCAGGAAGCAGGACTTCATCTGTTTTGGTCTAAATAAACTCTTCCATGATGAATTTCTGCCACTACTGGGAGCACTTTATTTGGTGCATTGTCTGGTGAGGAGTTGGCCCACCAGCTTACATTGACAAAACTGTTTCACAAGAAATTTTCAGCTTCAAATGCCAGTTTAGTAACCACTGCCCAGACTCTGTCTAAAATGCAATGGCATGGAGCCAGTCTCTGTTCTCAGCTGAGATAATGTTATAGTAACACATATATATGGTCTTACCAGTGCAGTGACATTTTTGTTTTCCTTCCTCCTGAGTGTATCAAACTGCGATCCAGCTGCAAGTAGTGAGGTCAGGGCTGCATAAAGCTCATCATACTTCATTATCCGAGAGAACAGGACCTCACAAACCTATGGAAAAATCCAAGTCTGAATTGTTTCCTTCTTAGTTGCACAGCTTCCCATCCACAGCCAATTCAGACCCTCTCCCAAATAGGTTAAATGCCATATGCACTCCCAGCAAAATAAGCTCAGAGGGCACGTTTGTCAATTGCTGCTTTTTCCAGAGTCTTAAAAGTGCTTTCATGTATGCCTGGAGAGAACACATTTTGGATGTACAAACAGGCTACAAAAATATGAGCTGTAGTGAGCAAAGACAGTGGGTATAAAAAAGCCAGAAGAAATACCAGGCAAAGTGATGGGGAGACAACTCCACTGCCAGATGTATTTCATCTCAGTTCTATAAAAAGCACTAAGAGGTAACCTGAATATAAAGGAGCTCTTGGTACTGACAGACTCAAGCTACTACAGAGGCAGAAAAGGTCTCATCTCTTTTCAGCCATTGTTTCCACCTTGTTGCATAGAAGTACTTAACCACTGGGCAAATCATTGCAAGAACATATGGGCTAGGAGACCTGGGCTAATTTCACTAAATATCACTTTCCAAGTTAGAATTTGTACATACTTTACCTGTAAGTATTCAAATCCTTTGTTTTACCATCTTATACTAACATCTATTCAGCTAATGCACACAGTTCTATTTTAATGCAGGACTAAATGAAATCCCTGGGCAGCTTTTGTCTCAAATCTCAATTACAGTGCTGGTCATTTTCTGTGCTGATTTCTCTAACATGTAATACAGGCTCAGAGACAGTCTAACAAAAGTCCAGGTACCATGTTATCTAAGCGGTTCAGGTCATCCTCCGATGCTTCTGGGGACAGGACACAGTAGAATCTGGGTTGTGGAACTGAATCTGGGACACAGATACCAAAAGGTATAAGTCAGAGTTAAATTTTAACAACTGAAGAGATTAGCAATACTGCTGGCATGTCACCACTGGTAATTTTTTTCCTCAAAGACAAGTCACTTAAGGCTAAAGTAATAATTTGTTCAACAGGCTTTGTTATATGTAACATAAGATTAACTGACTGATGTGTGTCTAGTGTTTGAGTACTTTTTCCAAACAGTTTAAAAATGTTTATTATAAACAATTATATTCCATAGAGCACATGAGCAAGGCATGTTCTGGTCAATAAGCAGTGGCTGAGTAATGCTAGAGGTTTTCTCCATCTCCCCTTCTGTATAAAATTATAAGTAATTTATTCATAACAAGCCTTGTATTTAGGCTAATGGGTCTTAAACCACACCCCCAAAGCTGCTGAAAGGAACTTTTTATTTTGATCTGCAGCACCATATGCTGGAGCACTCATTTATTATGCAGCCACAACTCTATGCCTCGGAGTAAGTTTACTGAACAACTTCCCCCCTGACCTGATGAACAATGTTTGGTCCAGTTTTCTTCCACTTCTTTAAATCCATGATATAGCGGGACGGAAGTTTTTCTATTAGTATCCTGGGGTCCACTCACCCAGCCAAGAGGTTGGGTTAACAGGTTATACTGCACCTATGTAAAAAAAAACAGGGAAAACTGGTGATACACGGACAATTCCTCCTTTAAGGCAAATGAACTTCCCTAACTTCTGAGGACTCAGATATAGCACTGAGCTCATAGCTAGAGACTGGTCCATGCTTTTCAGACAGTGGAGTAAGACTACTGTCAAGATATTAAAGAACTTCAGAGAATAGTCTGCAAAATACGGAGATCTCACTAATCTGGAATAGTGCCAAAAACTTCAACAAAACAACAGAGATGTGCTAAAGTCAAAGAATTTTACCTGAAAGGTGTTTGAGAATACATATAATAGTAAAAAGGCACTTATTCTTATTACAGAAACAGTTTTATTGCTCTGGGCTTTGTCCTGTTACTGACTCATGTTGTCCAGTATGTATTCACTTATAACAGCACTTATGCCTGAGTACAAAACCTCCAACCAAACTAGAGGCTGGAAATTAACAGATGAAATTGTATTGATAACTGCATGTAATCCTTCTTACTGTTAACGAAATCAGAAGCAGGAAACATTGGCAATGCCAAAACGGAGGCGCATATGAATAGGAATACAACAGTGAAACAATGAAATAGGTCATTGCTGAGTGATCATCTGATTAAACATTGGAAACATGCATTCTCAAACCCTTACCTGCTCAAACAGGTACACAGGAACTTTGGAATACTGATGAAGCAGGTAGTCAAACACCAGTAGAAGGCGAGCCAAGATAAGGGGCACAGACCGCAGCTGGGAGTCCATGTTCACAGTCAATTCTAGGATGGTCTGAATACACAGGGTTAAGATAGACCTGCGCCCTTTCTCTGAGAAGTTGTGGAAAATAAGCAACAGCAGCTGGAGGTGCTCAACATTCAGATCTTCGGTGTCATTAGGAAGAGTCCCCTGCAAAGCATTTTGTTTCAGTGTGCCCACAAACCTGTCAGCAACAGGAAAGAGGTTCGGTAAGAAGTTTGTTCTTTCAAGAGCATGACCTATGGCTCCCTCTTTAAAAAGAGCAGTTTCCCTGAAGCTAGCTGATTAAGATGCACTTTTAAATAATGATTTCCTTTTACTTGATCAAGCAGTGAAACTAGAATCTTATTTATGACCTAAGTCTTACTACATGCTTTCATGTCCATTCCAATCAGGTGTGTGCACATGCACATGCATAGAAGCTGGAAGATTTTTCCCTTGGTAGCATCCATTAGGTTGACCTGGGTGCCCCTGGAGTCACGCCCTCATGACGCCTAAAACAGAACTCTGCTGCTGATCCGCCACCCTCCCAGTTCCTTTTTCCTAGACACTCTGACAGAGGGATAGGAGAATGGATATTGGCACCGATATGAATACCACATTTTGAAGAACAACAGTTATGCAAAGGTGCGAAAAACATTTTTACTTAGAGTGCTTGTTCATGTCAATTCCAATCAGGTGACTCTCAAGCCCAATTGTCATCCAAAGTGTCAGTATCACCTGAAGAAGTGGGTTGGTATCAAAGCTTTTGAGGGCACATCTACATGTTTTGTTAGTCTTTAAGCTGTTGCAAGACTATTTGTTGATTTTTAAGTTTTTCCTGTTGCACACTAACTCAGCTACCTTTCTGAAGCCCAATTTCGGCAGAGGTGTGGATGGATGGCATGCGTCTCCTCTGCAGAGTTCCTGAGTTGGAATCTGTGGATGAAGTCTGCAATGTGGTGAATTGCACTGTGAGTGGAGGTGCGGGAACTCTGCAAGGAGGTAGCATTCACAAATGTAGGACACCAGGGCTGTCCCAGCCATAGGATGGCTTGGGACAGCCGCCACAGATCCCTGTGCTGGACAGGATGGTTCCCTATATAAATATTAGCCTGCCAGACCCAAGATGCTTCGGGCATTACCAAAGGGCCTGGGGCAGGGCGGCAGCTGGGGTCATCTCCCAGGGGGTGCCCCCCCGCCCTCCCCTCCATGGCAGCTGGAGCCACGGGAAGCAAAGCAATCCAGCAACCTGCTCTGCTCCACCAACATCTCCCAGCAGGGTTGCTCCACTTTACCGATTTCCTGAACAATTATGGTCTCTCGATGTAAAAGGCCAGTGCCCTGCAAACATCCAGAGAGTGGAGCATCCTTGTTCCTGACAGCTGGAATGTGGCTTAGGGTAGAATACCAGGGAGAAAGAAGTCTTGGTTAATGCAATGGCAACACCGCCTTTGGAAGGAAAGCAGGATGAAGCCATAGCTGCACCTTGTCCTTACAGAACACAGCTGGGGGGGGAGAGGAGCGCTCCACTGCGGGGACCCTAAACTCCAAAATCCTCCTAACCAAAGTTCTTGCTACCAGGAATGCCACCTTATAAAGAGAGGTAAAGCATGGTCGCTAACTGTTCAAATGGTGGTTCCATTAGCCTAGAAAGGACCAGGTTGAAGTCCCAAGCAAGGTTAGGCTAGTGGACCTGAGGGTACAGTCTGTCTAATCCCTTTAAGAACTTATGACCATGGGGTTCACAAACATTGAGCACCCCAGATGTCTGGGAGGAAGGTCGATATGGCAGCTAAGTGAACCCTTACTGATGAGACAGAGAGTGCCTGCCTCTTCAGATGGACAAGGCAGGCCAGAATAAGCAGCACTGAGGCTAGCATTGGGGATAAGCAGTGCTGCACCAACCAGACTGAAAATCTGTTCCACTTGGCAAGGCAGGTGGCTCCTATAGATGGGTTTCCTGCTGCCCAAGACGACTTGCCTAACATGGTCTGAGCAGGAAAGCTCCACTGGGGTCAACCAGGGAGCTTCCATACCATGAGGTGCAGCGACTCGAGGGTCAGATGTTGGAGGCTACCGTCTTGGGTCAGGAGGTCTGAGAAAAGCAAAGGATGACTGGGGCTTCCACAGTCATGTCTAAGAGGGATGTGTACCAGTGCTCTCAATATGACCACAGCTCGTTCCCTCCAAACCTTGAGGAGAACCTTGTGAAGGAGCAATATGGGCAAAAAGATATATAGGAGACGACCTCCCCAAAGGAGGAGGAACAAGTCCTTGCTGGAGCTCGGACTGTGGTTTTGGAAGGAGCAGAACTGCTGGCACTTCCTGTTGTGTCGTGGCAAATAGGTTTATCTGGGGAAAGCCCCACGTCTGGCAGATTGCCTAGATGTGGCAAATTCAAAGAGACCACTCGTGGCTGCAAACATAGGTGCCATGGTAGCAGTGCACGTCTATTGCAGAGACTCAGTTCCGAAGCGAGACGCCATGCTGCAGAGGTTGGTGATGCCACAGTGGGGGGTCGATGCCACAGAGATCACCAGCACCAAGGCTAAGGCCAGTGCAGCATGGGTCACTAGCACAAAGGTGGAGGTTGGTGCCAAATAAGTTCAGTGAAGCTGAGGTGTCCGCTGGCACCGTGATAAGACCTAATGCCTGTCCCACAGAGCAACCTCTGTCCATGGGGAGCTTGGGCCTGCTGTGGACAGAGGCTGTTTCGCGGCAGCCTCTGACGTCCCCCCCTCACAACTGCTGCCTCTATGGGGGGGGGGGCGGCTCTGAGGAGCTGATGCTGGGGGGAACCATCTTTTAAGCCAGCTCCCCCAGCACTGGCTCCTGTCTGCCCCCCAACCTCTGTAGGACACAGCGAGGCTGGGGAGGGAAGGGGGGGGAGCAAGGTGGATCTGCACAGGGAGCTGGCTGGAAAGCTGGCTCCCCACTTTTATTGGCTGCAGCCTGCCCCCCTCACCCTCCGCACTGCTGCCTCTCTGTCAGAGAGGGGAATAGGCAGACCTGGTGCTGATGGGGAGCCTGCTGAAAGCCAGCTCCACACAGGAACCAGCTCTTGCTCCCACCACCCTTGCAGCCTCTGACACAGTGATACAAAGACAGTGGGGGCAAGGGGAGAATGCATGTAGTCAACAAGATTAACTGATAATCCCATGCTTATCAGTGCCTATTTGGTGCCACTCCCTATTAGGTGCTAGGTTACATGCCATTAGCACAGGTGTGCTATACGCCGAGGTGCTCCATGTGGGATCCACCAACCCCAGGTCGTATTGAGGGTACAGAGCTGCATCCATGAGCAGGCTCCTAAGCCTTTGCTAACAATCCCTAGATGTCCATGGATGAAAACTTTTACACATGCAACACTTGCCTTTTTAGTGACTCTCACCTAAGTACTGTGCAGGCTACTCTCACAAGCTATGAACCCTCGGGAGTGAGGAATGCCCTAGTACAAGGGAAAAAAGGGGGAAGAGTACCCCTTTACACCAACTTAACTAAATTAAATTGCTACAGCCAACTTTGTAAAACTAAAAGTTGGACACTGCTAATGGTGCTTACAGGAACAAGAGTGAAAGGTTCCAGCTGCCATCATCGGTTGCTAAGAAGGAACTGGGGGGGTTGGTAGGACTCCATACTAGGCACCTAGGACAACACAGTCAACCTGTGGAACTCCTTGCCAGAGGATGTGGTGAAGGCTAGAACTTAAACAGGGTTCAAAAAATAACTAGATAGATTCATGGAGGTTAGGTCCATCAATAGCTATTAGCCAAGATGCATAGGAATCGTGTCCCTAGCCTCTGTTTGTCTGGGTGACAGGGGAGGGATCACATGAGGATTACCTGTTGTGATCCCTCCCTTTAGGGCATCTGGTATTGGTCACTGTCGGCACCAGGATACTGAGCTAGATGGACCTTTGGTCTGACCCAGTCTGGCCGTTCTTAACACAATGGATGCTGCCTAAGTAACAATCTTCTGGCTTCTGTGCACATGCACGCACACACCCACCCACCCTGTTTGGAATCATCATGAACCAGCCCTCAAAGAAGAACAAGGCCATAGGGGTCAAGGTGTGGCAGAAAAAAGCGCACATACTACAATGATGGACTTCGAATAAGACACCAAAATAATTTAATTATTGCCTTTTGTTTTTAAAATAAGAGCTGCTTGGAACCATTCTGTACTTCTCATCCAGGTCTTGATCCTTTGATAAGTGTTTTCACTCTCTATTTTCATCCAGGGGCTGAACTTTCCCCACTAAGGCATTTCTGAAGAGCTTTACCTTGACCACCCTTTCCCAAAGGAATCAACTCGATCTTCCAAGCTTCACATCCTTCCCCTTTAGAATTTATCTAGGGTTATAAGACAAATGTCTGGTTTTTGGATTAATCTATCCAGCAGAAAATATCACCTCCTAGGAAATTAGTAGTCATGGGAATAAGTACATCACTTACTTTTAGTCATGATATATATTAACGTTTTCTTACCTCTCCCAAACTTTAAGGCATTCTGGGACGTCAGGGTCTCCCTGAGCACTGGCTTTGTGCTGCCAGATAAGGAGAAGCCGAGACAGCACAGACAGACTCTGCGGATGGATGTATAGAGGCCATGGTCCTTCAGAGAAAGGGGCTATTCCCAGTTGCTGAAGAAGAGTGTTCTGGTATAAAACAACAGATACACAGTTGAGAGGGAAGTCTTGCATGTTGCTTTAAGGAACTCAAGACTTCAACAATCCAAAGACAGTGATAAGTGACTGCACTCTAAGTGGATATATATTAGATTAAATACATTGGTATTTACCTCTGAAAAATTACATTAGGCAGCACATGTACCAATATGTACAATATGGCAGAAGTACCTGTTATGCTGAGCAGTTTTGGGGGACTTTTCTTTAAGCCTCCATCTACACCATCAGGGATTTTTGTTACATAAAAAAGTGTAGAAAAATGTGCATGAGTTCTGCTCACTTATGACACACAATATGGGAAGAAGAGATGGTGCTTTGACAAAACAGTAGACAGACTTGCAAAGTCTAATTACTCTGCCTGAAATTAATTATGTAATCTATTTTACTGTCAAAAGCCAAATAAACTAGGGGGAGGGGAAGATGCAGGGAGAAAAAAAATATCAAAGGAGAATGGACTAATAACTTTTATTGTGCTACAAAACCAACACGGACAAGCAAAAGGAGAGATTTAATCTGATACCGATATGAATCTCTTCAAACTAATTACATCTATTATGTATGTTAACCATCACTGCAAGGGATTAACTAGCACCAAGTCAGTCTCTGGAAAACCCTTCATTCACTACCTCTCTCTTTAGCTGCCAGGATGTGTTTCAAGTTCCATTTTCTATCCCACTCTCTGAAGTGCCATGTCTACAGCAAATTCTACCTAGAACTGGAGAAAGGATCCCCGCTCCAACATGCCATTTCTACTGAGTGCAACTATGTGTGCTCTCTACTCACACATGGCAAAAATGCAGATTTTAAAAAAAAGAGTAACTACTTTTTTTTAAATTACTATATTTAAACGAGGGGCGGGCAATAATTTTTGATGGGGAGGAGGGACTCCAAGATTTTGGTAAGTGGTCATTGGCCACACTTTTCTATGGAGCGGATGCTGAGTCTGGGATGGAGGTTAGGTGCAGAACAGAGCTCAGGGCAGGGGACTGGGTGCAGGGTCTGAAAGGGAGTTTGGGTGAAAAAGGGGGTTGTGATTTGGGGCAGGGACTTAAGGTGCAGGGTCTAGGAGGAGGGATGGGTGCAGAAGAGGATTCTGGCCCGAGAGAGGGGTACAGGGGTGGGTGTACGGTCTGGGAGGGAGTTATGACCTAGAAGAGGGGGGGAAGAGAGGTACAGAGGGTTTGGATAGTGACCTGGGACAGGAGGGGGTAGTAGACTGGGGCAGGGAGGTACCAGAGGTAGACTTTAGCCAGGAGGCGCTTACCTAGGCAGGTCCCAGCCAGGCTGCTCCCTTTGGCCCTTTGCTCTGAATGGAGGGGAGGTAGGCTTTGTGCGCTGCCCCGCCCCCTAGCAAAATCTCAGCTCTTATTAGCTAGAAACCAACCAATGGGAGCTGAGAGATTTTGCTGGGAGGCTAGGGCAGTGCGCAAAGCCTCCCCATCCCCATGGTGTCTGGAACAGAGAGCACCAGGGAATAGCCATCCACTTCAAGTGGCTTTGGGCTGCTTTGTGCCTGAGGGTCCCAATGGGGCAGCTTGGCCGCCCGGATACAGCCAACGGGCCATATCTTGCCTGCCCCTGATTTAAACCATAGGGGAAAAGAGTCAACAAAAGGCATAAGGATTTGGGAGACTACTGTAATGGATTTATAAACCCTCTTCTATCATTAAACATTGGGAGGTCAGTACATGGCCTGACAAAGGAACCTATAATCCGCAAAGTTAACATATGAAAGCAAAAGAGGAGAATCATAGAAAGCCAAACAATT
The DNA here is from genome assembly GCA_030068395.1 of Apalone spinifera. NCBI lineage: Eukaryota > Metazoa > Chordata > Testudines > Trionychidae > Apalone > Apalone spinifera. Next base: position 17,215,468 of record JANRFK010003894.1, on the reverse strand, counting down.
CATAAAGCAATCTACACATTCAGAAACAATTCTTCAAAACTAGCAGCACCCCAGATCTGGAGAATTATTCAGTTTTCCCTTTAAAACATGTAACATTAAAGGAGAACAATTCAAAGTCCCATACAAATGAGCACTGATACAGACTGCTCTCCAACTGTTTTCATTCAGGGGACTACTCATTAGAAAAAGAATCCCCCCAATCCCTCTGCCAGCCCCACAATATCCCATTTTTGATATTCGAAAGGGGGTCCATGGGGAATGATGTACTAACACAGAAAGCATTTTCCATGTAAATTCAACACCAGACACAAAAGCTTTCAATTTACATCCTGACCTGCAAGGTAGGGGACTGAAGATCCGAGGTCACCAAGGAATGGTTGAAATGATATAGTGCAGCAGCAAATTCCTCATCGGATGTGCCTGCAACACAAAAGAGATGTGTTACTACTACAGCTCTACTTGTAGAATCATGATCCCAACGCTGGACAAAGAAAACCCTTTTAAGTACAACTCCCTCATCCTAGACACTCCTCAAGTAAAGTAGTTCTGTTCTCTCACCCTTCAGCCCATCTTTGTCCACTTCCTTGATGATGCTAGCCAGTGTGGCCATGTGCTGCTCTGAAAGTGACACACTCAGGTAGTTGCGAATGAAGTTATTTCTGGAATTCAGCATGGAAGAAGTGATGAAGTTCAGAATATTGGAAGCCAGGCTTAAAAACTAGAAGGAAAAGAGAAATGCATCAGTCTTAGAAATACCAAAATCCAATGGAGGCCATAGAAACACTGCATAAAGAAAACTTATTGCTAGATACATGAGGTAATTCACCACTTAGCTACACTCTTCTTCCATTAAAAGCTAAAAATTAAGAGTTCGGTTTTACTTTTCTCTTCTCATTACAATTCAGGTTGCTGTGCAGCTGTTCCTCATGTCTGCCATTACACTTCAAGACAAGTCCACTGGGATGAGAGGTTCTTATTTCCCTGCTTCAGCTGGTATAGATGTCTACAGAGCATACAAATCCATTATCTCTCTCAACAGCAGCATTAACTTTCACTATTACCCGAAGGAATTGTCTGATAAAGTGCCGTTAACATTTCCATTTATAATTTTGCCCTCATCCCCTGCAACCTAAATCAATATCATCTTAATTCTTCTCTCCCTAGATAATAGCAATTAATACATATCACCAGACTGAGTAACACAAACAGCTCCTTCCGAAGCCAAGGTCTCTGGAAATCAGACCCACAGCCATCCACCCTTTACATCAACTAGCCAGTGACTCTCAATTCAGCAATAGATTAAAATCCCTGGAATTTAAACCGATAAGTGTCAGACGAACAAACGTTCAGTGTTACAGCTCACCAATTATACAATTCAATCTCAGATATCACAGCATACCAATTCTGGGTCCTTGCGGCTGGCCAGGATGTTTCCATTTTCCCCAGTAGTCTGTTTGTTGGGGCTTTTCACTCTAGGGGAGCTCTCTAGAGGAGGTGGGGGAGGTGGCGGGGGGGGAGCCACTTTCTCTTTACTCGGAGAAATTGTTTCTTCGAACCATTGCCCAAGGATAGGTTCGCTGTCATCGTCTAATAAAAAGTACATGGAAAACAATGATGCAGATATAAAATGGCATTGCTTCTACAAACTAGTTCACTAAGGAGCACAGTAAAAGGCAATCCCAGAAGCCCTAAACTTCACTTTCCCTTTCAGTCATGAGGCCAATGAGCTCTACCTCATTCAGCAGGGATTCACCTATAAAAGAGGGAGAGAATTCTCACTCTTCTCCAAAATTTCATCTGGAGCGTATACGCGAACCCAGTAACATTGGGAGGCTAATTTCAATACCTAGAGCATAGCTGGTGGTGTTTGTTTGTTTTTTGGCCCAGTGATCCTAACAAATAAATGTAATTCTTAAGCACAACAGTGTAAGCCAACCCTGGGAGATAAAAGCTTAGTGCACAGGCTTCCAAAATGGTGAAAAAAAGATGTGTAAGCTCTAGAGTTAAGCTGCTTGCTGAAAACTATTACCCTGGCTGCTGTCCTCTTCAGTGCTGCTGAAGTCATCCTCGTAATACGTATTGGAATCAGTAGAGGCACTTGCATCACTGCTCATGGAACCCTTCCTCTGACGTTGCAAGACACAGGCCTGAAAAGAAGAACAGAACAAGTTACACCACGTGGTCAAACCTTAAAGGTACAATAGATTAAAACATACTTGCCTTCAAATCCTCAACTTTTTTTTATTCCCTTCTACTATAGTCCTACTCAAACTGCTTACAGGCATGTCGCTCAAGTCTTTCTTCTAAGTCGCATCCATCATTTTCTGGGGTAGCTAACACAGAGTCAACACAAAGACTCCAAAATACATTCCCCAGAACAGTCTAAACGTGAAGACTTCCCTTCTATACGTAGGACCCTTATTTTTCTCTCTAGTGCGAGGCATGAATAAATATTTAGTTCACTGGAAGAATCTGAGGACAGATTCTGTCATAGTCGTACCATTTCTTATTCATTGTTGATAACTTAACAACATTTATAAGAAAACACAGTTCTAATTTTTTCTACTTAGCATATTAGCTGATACTAGCAAGAGGAACTTTCCATGCAGCCCTCGCTGTTTTAACTGAGAAAAATTACACAGCACAACTACCCAAGTGCCACCTCCTACCTTTCTATAAGAAGTGGAGAGCAAAGTCAGCAACAGATTAGTGAGCGGTACGGAATCAATCAAACGTTGAATTCTCTGAATTGATGTGCTCTGAGCCATGATATTCAATACTGCTGGGGGACCATCAGTCTCCCATCCCTAGGGAAGAGCATTAAAGCAAGATTCAAAGCATGTTCCAATTAAGAAGACTATTTAATAAAATCAGAGACACTTTCTCACCTTGTGTAGTGCCTCCACCTGCAGATCTTGAAAGAGGGATGTTAAGAGCTTAATGGCATGATTTGCCAACACCACTGACAGAACACCAAACCCTTGATGTCTGCAGAAAAAGAAAAGGTCTTAATATTAGTATTTTAATCACTACTGTAATGCCATCTACTTCTTTACTAAAGGAATTTCCAAAGATTTATCAACTCAGTCTCTTCATTTTACATCACTCTGTCATCTCTGAGGTTTTTAATTCAGACAGTATCATCTGTTCTGAACTCTTAAAGCATCAGGAACATTGCCTGATGTTTTTATCAGCTATATTTACATCTCATTTGCAATACCGGTCAGACCAAGTATATACATTTTAAATCTGTATAATAAGGGGAACAAGATAATTAATTTTAGCATTTAGTTCAGCTGGAAGTAATAACTCATTTGAAAATATTTTTCCACCTTAAGGCAAGATTTAAGTATTCCCAACACCCCACAACTGCACTTACTACTGCAGAGCCGTGAACTGACTGGGGCAAAGGCGATGGGGTCCCCTGCTAGACAGAAATATAGGCTCTGCTCATCCCATGAAGCACACTGCCTCAAATCCAGGACACATTCCCTCCCAAGAGCAGAAAGTACATGGTAAAGTCTGAAGTGGAATCTTCAGATTTCTTTACAGATTTTCAAAAAACCTTTTCTTACTAGAACCCAAGTACTAGCTTAAAAAAGAGGAGGGGGGCACAATGTAATATGTGAGAAATTAACAGAGCAAATTCTCAGTCATTTCACTTAAACTGAAAGGAAAGAAAACTGGTAAAAAGAACAGGAAAGGGCTGCGTATGAAGATGAGGTGGGTGAGGGAGGAGCAGCCAGTGTAACACAGTGAGATGCTTAAACTGATTAACTTAGTAGAGGTAGACACAAACCCTTTCCCAGGTCCCAACTTGGGAGACCCTACTCCCTCTTTGGTACGAGCAATAATGTCTCTGACTCGAAGTGCAGCCAGTGGGTCTTTCTCCTTTCCTTTATCAGCCAAGGCAGTGGGATTGAGGTTCAAGATGAGGAAGAGGCTGTTGAGCAAACACCAGGCCCCAAGCAGCTGGAAATTCTGATAATGCTAGCATTCCAACAGTGGGAAGGAAAAAAAAGACACAGCAATGTAAATACAACTGACCAAATGTATCACCGCAAAGTTATAACAAAGAAAAGCTTCCAGATGGGATGGGATTATTACCTCTCCCCCAGCACGGCGTGAGTTGCTGATGGCTTGACCAATCATTTCATAGATTTCAAGCTGTAAGTAAAACCAAAAATCCTAATCATTTTGCAGTGTTCTACAAGACAAGTCATTTAACCATCCCACATACTACTCAAACACTCCTCCCTGAAGCTTGCTCAGTTCCCCTACACAGTAAACCTTCCCCTGCAAACTTACAGGTATTACTAGCTTATATTCGTATCAATCTTTCTTTGGGCGTCAGCAAGTCCAATGCCAGGGAGTAAGAGAAGCTAATAATGATTCAAACAGTTAAAGTTGGTAGGAACTTCCATGAGTGAGACTTAAACTGAGTTCACCCTGATCCTTTGCATTCTTGACAAAAATAAACTGAAAACAAGACAACTGCTCTCCCTTATGCAGCTGCAATCCACTCCATCGACTTACACATTTCTGCACAATAGTGGCAGCATCATTTTCGTAATCATCTTCTTTAGAGCTTGTGGATCCAGTTCGCACCTGCTGGGTGCTGCCCACATGGAGGATTGCCATGCATGTTGCCACACTCACACCTGATGAAAGGAGAGGGGGCAAAGAACTGCATTACAATTAAGAGCTGACCTTGGAAATCTATTCCTCTTCACTTACACTACAGTTAACAATGCAGAAACAACACAGGCAGTTGATTAGGCCAGGGATAGTCACTAATCCAGCGGGCAAAAGAGAGAATAGTTTCAGTTATCCTAAAGCAAAGTTACAAACAAACTAATTCTCAGGAGGGAATCTGAGGTAGCACAAATTCTTAATATGAGGGGAGAAGGGAGAGGGAAAAAGTCATTTGATTTCTAGAAAGAAGATGTTACCAAAGGACATTAATTCACCTGCATAAAGGCAGCTGAGGGCAAGAACGGTCACATCCTGCAGTCGTGTGGGAGTGAGGGGCTCCAACACAGGGAGAGACAAAGTATCCAGTGCCATGGTCACATCTATCACCAAGGAATGAAACCTATAACAATCATTGAAATGAGGGTTAAGAAAAGCCCTGTGTACTCAAGAGAACTTTCTGGCATCAAACATCTAATAAGATGATAAACAGCAGCCAGTACCGTATCACCTGTACAATCACAGTGTCTCACAACATACCCAATATTTAAAAAGAAGAAAAATGTAAATCTTACCCATTGCGGACTGCAGTGGCATCTGCTACAGTGGCTGGCATAATAAAAAAGGAGTTGGCTGACACTGCATCCTGAAATCGATTTATGTATCGCAAAAAGTAAGGGAGGTTCAGACACACTCGCAGCAACTTTTCAGAGCCACCTATCATACAAAAATCAGGAAAGATAGGACATTGTTTTACCTTTGTTATTCTACTGCATGGCTTTAAAATTGGAATTAAAGTGACAGAGAGAATGAGCCACTGACTTAAAGCAGTACAAATAAAATGTTTCCCATATTTCACCTGTTGAATTATCTTTAAAAATAATGTAGTTGCAATTTGATGTGAGGAAACACAGGAATAGCACCACTACCTAAACTCATATAGATTAGGTAGTTAGGATAGATATACTTAATTTAAGCTCTCATTTCAATGCACCACAGGAAAACAGCCAAAAAGGTAACAGTAAATGTTCGTGCCTCTATATGGAAGGTCTCATGCTCATTTTGTGTGGTCTGTTAGACCTAAATTACACAGCAAGGATTCCCAACCCTATCACCCTACCCAGTCTGTATGCCATCCCTTGTCGTTTTACACTGCCTCAACTTTTTCTATGTACCACAGTTATTTGCATGTAAATAAAATTGTCATCCCTATTCCTATTACTAAAAAACAAGTATCCGCACTACAACCACCATCTTTATTGGCAATCTCAATACAGACACAAAGCGCTGAGCAGGTCTTAGATGACAGACTCAACCTGCACCCATAGGTCCTTCAGGTTAGGGATGACAAGGTTCTGATATAGGGCAGGCTCCTACTACCATTACCCACGTGTCATTCATCGTGAACGAGGAACTCAGGCTTCTGGCCACACAGTCTTGCACCTCCCAAGAGCACTTTTAAAAAAAAAAAAAAAAAAAAAATTAAAAGCTTATTCTTACCAAGCTCTTGTAGGCTGGCTACATTCTGAGCAATGAATATACTTTTGGTCTTTGCTGCAGAGGCTTGATCGGTGGCTGTCTGATTATCGCTTTCTCCTTCCACCTAATGAACAAGATGACTTTAATACAGGGGTATTACTGCAGATCTCTTTATGGGAGCAAGACTGATCTACAGCACAACTCAATGAGGAGCCACATCTACAAAAGTTGTTTGTTTTCCATGTGATAAGTCAACCAGCAAAAAAGGATCATACTTGCCTCCGTCTCATTTGTCACCCCCACCTCCACCCAATGTGATTTAATCAATACAGAAGAGCTTAATCCAAACATTTAAAAGCTCCCTGTTCATTTCCTACAGTCTTCTGCCCTTTCCTATGCTCACACCAGGAGTATTGGGAATGTAGCACTTCCATTCTAAATCTATTTGTTCACCTGAGTCTCTGGAGCAACAGATGGTGATGCTGTCACTCTAGGGTTAAAAACTGATGTCAGCTGATTCAAGAAGTTCATTTGCACCTCCTTCTGACGCAGTTCAGGGCTCACTGGAGAGGCCAACTCTTTCTGATCTTCCACTGCAGGGGCAAAAGCAGAGGGTGATATTACACATCAAGGGTAGGAAGAGTGCAATGCTTTGTGTACCTGAAGAAAGTACTGAAATGAAACAACAAGCTGTAAGATTACACTGAAGCACTTACCATCAGAGAGGGTTTTGATGGTCTGAGGCAGCTTGGCTGATTTCATCATTGCTGTGAAAGTAATAATTTCAGTTCTGTCCAGACGACTGCAGCCAGTGCAGAGCCCCTTTATTAGTAGAATCAGGTGTTTCTACAAAAAGGAAGTCACCAAATCAAATCCAAATGCTTTTGATCCCTATTTTCCCCTCAACACCAGTTCTCTTCTGCAGGGGTTGATTCAGACCATTGCAATCTCACAGGCCAAAGCTGATCTCTCATATAGGAGCATGGAAGGGAATGAAAGGCAGATGAGACAGTGCTCGAGACTTGAATGAATCCTCTCCTTGTCATAGAACAGCACTTGGAAAAGCAATTTTTCCTAAAGCGCACTCAGGCTCAGAGCAAGGAACAGATCACACTGTCAGAGCCTCAGAAGCCAGTTTACCTTTAGGATTTTAATTGATTGTGAAATTTGACAGCTTGTTTTCTTTTTGTGGAAGAGAAAAACTCTCCCTAAGAGAGGAACACATGACCCAAGAAGAGTTTGTTTCTTACACAAGAACAAACGAGTTGACAATGCAGAAGCAACTCTTAAGGTCACTGTATTAAACCAAGGCAGAGAAAACAGAAAATCAGAATGGACATTCAGAGTTAATTTTGCTCCTTGAAGTCTGTTTAAACTCAAATCTGCAGGTAATGTTCATCTTAATGCCTGCACACAGGAATTCTAGAAAAAGGAGGCACTAACAAAAGAGATGATCCAGTAGGTGACAAGTACCCTGCATTGCACATGAGCAAGGGAAGGTGGATTAGGTCACTTTCTGTCCCTGAAGAAGCATTTCCTGACTCTTTCCTCTCCCTTGCCCACCCTCCCACTCCAACCATTGTTCACAGTATCTGAAGCTGTGGCAACAAGATGATGTTACAAGCATTACTCTTTCGGGATATGAAGTCGTAAATATTTCTAGAATAAGTTTTACATCTTAAATAGCTCCCAGAATTACACTAGAGCAGACACCAAGGAGGAAGAAGCCATACACCTTTTCTCCAATACAGTTCTGCTTCCAGCCTCAAAATCCACCTTTCTACTCACTTGTGAAACAGCACATGCCTCATCAGGGTTTTCAAGTCGCAGTAGTGAGAATTCGATCAGAACTTTACAAGCAGCTGCCACTGACTGCAGCTGGTTCCTGGGTACTACAAAAATAAAAGGCTTGTATCACTTACCACCACCATCTCAGAGTTAAAACACTGCATCACAGTCTCAATGATACCAAAGAAAGCAGTTTGAAACAGAGAAAAGAGGTTGAATCCTAAGATTCTTATAAATAGCACCTCAGTCTACAATTAGTCAAAGACCTCATCTACACTACATGGCTAAGTTGATCTAAGTTATGCTTACATAGCTTAGGTCAACTTTTTGCAGAGTCTGCACTGTGCTGAGTTGATGGGAGAGAGTTAATCAGTTTAGTGGATTTTCATCACTAAATCACCCTCTGGAGTGATTATGACAGCACCAATCCCAGTAAGAGTAGATATAACCACAGTAACTTCAACAGAACCACTTACACAAACATACTGATAAAAAGAAGAGGTGCAAGGGCTGCAATAGATAGATACAAGGGATACTTAATAGTATTGTTATGCAAAGTAGCAAAAACTAAAAGGTTTCAATAAATAATATTGAGAAAAGTCATAAAGCAAAGATTCACCATTAGTTTTGTATCAGATTTCACCTACAACACCTAGATCCTTAAGTCTGTGCTTCCCCCACAACCTGTAAACAGGCTGTCAGAATGGCTGACAAGCACCAGACCCACACATTCTACATTAATATCTGATTCAGAAAATAGACTAGAAGCAAGTATCAAAAGAACAACATCCTGTTCATTACATCCCAGTTACTAGACAAGAAATAGGAGCCAAAAGATGCTCAACACTTACTTAGACCACACACTGTAGTGATGTAATGAGTCGAGAGCGCAACAAAGGAGGAGTAGAAGGGCTCATATTGTTTGTCATGGTGCAGGATTTCAGATTCACTATAATAAGCAAACATAGCAGGAAAGCAAGTCAATTATATAAAATAACAGTGAATGTTTGAGTGCTTTAAAGATGCGATATATTTATTAATACATGGAAAGCAAAATTATTTAAATTTAATTACAGGTATCTTAATCCCATATATACAAGGCCCTACCCAATTAACAGTCCATTTTGGTCAAAGGAATTTTAAAGTTTAAAAATAATTTCAACTATTTAAATCTGAAATTTCAGTGTTGTAACTGTGGGGGCCCTAATCTAAACAGGAATTGAGGGGGTCACAAGGTTATTGTAGGGGGTTGCAGTACTGCTACCCTTACTTCTGAACTGTTGCCAGCAAAGGCACTGCTTTCAAAACTGGGCAGCTGAGGAGTGGTGGCTGCTAACCAGAAGCCCAACTCTGAACTGAGAGCTGCTGCCAGCAGCAGCACAGAAGTATGGCATTATATCGTATTGCTACCTTTATTTCTGCCCTGCTGCCTGCAGAGCTGGGCCCTCACCCAGCAGCCACCACCTTCTAGCCACAAGATCTGAAGGCAGCAATACAGGATTAAGGGAGGCATGGTATAGTAGTGTCAGCTTTATTTATGCACTACTATTGGTGGGGCACTGTCTTCAAAGCTGGGTACCCATCCAACAGCCACTGCTCTCTGGCCGCCAAACTGTGGAGACAGTCCAGAAGTAATAATGGCAAAACCAAACTCAATTAAAATAATCTTGCAATCCAAACCCCACCCTGCAACTTCTTTTTGGGTCAGGACCCCCACTGTGAGAAATGGTGATCTACCATGCGAAATTTGTATAATGTAGGTTAAGAATACACAAAAGAGCAGATTTCACAAGGAGCTCTCTGACATCATCCACGTGCATTTCTGCATAAAGAAAGAGAGGAAAATACTAAGGTCAAAATCTACTGTGGATCTGAAGAGAATTTTGACACAACAAACATTTTACCCTTATGCCTTCAAGAGTTTGGCACATTCCATTACGCCCAAGATCTCCTTTCATTACTTTTTAATATAGGATCAATCTCCTCTGAGCTGTCTACAAGCTTTGTACTGTTTGCTGGGGTTTGCTAGAACTGGAGGCATTAACATTCATTCTCTGTCAGAGCACAGAACCAACCAGAGCTCATGCAATTCTGCAGAATGGAGGATTCAAAACAGTCAATTGCATTGACAAAGCCTTTGTGAAGAGAGGAAAGTGAGGGAAATTTTGGCAGAGCTGCCGCACATTTGGAGAAAAATATTTTCGCTGAAATCTGTTCCAGAGGCAAAGACATGTGGCCTCAAAGATCCATTTACGATTTATGTGGGGAGCAGAAAAAAAAAATCAATGACAATGCTAGAAACAAACTGTTTACTTCCAGTGAGGGAAATGTTAATGTCACCTCAAATGTCAAACTGAAAATAGTAAAACCAAAAACCACCCCATGTATAAAAACTCTAAAAATAATTAGAGGAGGTTTTTGCTCAACAGTCAGATTTTTTGTTCCACAGAACAGATTTAGCATGTGCAGTGGCAGTTCAAGCGTCACACACTGCCCCACTGATGTGCCTCAACATTTGCATGGATAGGCCCCCCTGGAATGTGAAGATAGCTCAGTCTCTATGGCTAATTCAGTCCTTGTATTTTCCTGACCAACCTTTGCCAATTGTGTTGACACTGTATAATGTGGAGATCTGTCCACTAGCTAATGAATCAATCATAACATATGGTACTTTCATTCAGTACCAACCTGCTTTGAATTAATAACTTAGAATGAAAGACTTGCCTACTAATTATAGAAAAATGTAATGATGTGGGTTGATGGCCTACAGAAAATAATTTGCAGTAACAAAAGAGATACTTTGGTTTAAACCCTGGAATCTCCCTAAATTCAGCAGAATCAGAGGAAGCAACTGAAATTATTTGGGAAAGGCAAGACCTCTATTGGTAATAAAAATAACCTGTTGCACTACTGAAAAGGGGAAGAATTCCCCCAACACAATAGGATTATTATATAATCATTTATATTCCTGTACCATCTAGAGACCTCAACTGAGACGACTCCATTATAGTGACTTGCACAGATACATAAGCCCTGCAAACCAGGAATATCCGCTTTATATCTGCAGGTATCGAGTTCCCTGGACGTGGATGCAGATATCTGCGGCTCATTTTTGAGGATACAGATGCGTATACAACTTTTTGTATCCATGCGGGGATCTGCACATAAGAAGATATAGTCCTGCCTTTAAAAGCTCACAGTTGAAGACAAAAGGCAGGAGAAATGAAGCATTATTCTTACTTCAGATATGGTAACTAAGACACAGAGAAATTAAGTGACCTGGAAGAGGCAGAATTTAACCTAGGTTACCTCACAGTTCAATGTTTTAAACACAAAACTATCCTCTCTCACACTATGTTGCTTTTCGAATGTTCCATGCCTACCTCCTGAGTGCACAAATAACTTTATCCTGTCCAGTTGCCACTGCTTCAGAAGCAGAGCTCCAAGAGCACTTAGTGCTTTAGCCCTCAGATAACATTTTCATGACAGTGTCTCTGGATCCCTGTTTAGTACCATTACTATGTTCAGTGGCAGACCATGAACAATAAGAAACTGGCAAAGAATTATTTCTCTTGTCACCCTGATCAGATGTGCAGTAAATAAAATATGAAACAGTGAGGAAAATATTGGAATAAGGTATGAGTGGAGGAAAAACTCTATGCCTATTAAAATAAATTAATGAAAAACAAGTGGAAGGGACTTTTGCAGTTTCCGCATGATAATCTGCCTCTCTCAATAGTCAGCTAAGGAATCCCTAACTTCAGTTGCTGCCTGCCTAGAGTTTAGGCATTTGAAACAGAAACTCTCCCCACTTCCAAAGTGAATCTAGAAGTATTCCTACAACTTCCTCTCAGATCCATGTAAATAGGAGAGGAAGTTTAACACTCCTACATCCTGGCTACATGTCTAGTTATATGCTTCAATGATTTCCACAGCACCATATTTATTATTATCAGTATTCTGTAGCTATTTATTGTAGGAACTTTTTAAATGTCAGCTACCCATTTAGGAATACACACACTGTCATAACAGATGGAAACAATGAACTCTCAGGTTAGGTATACTGTCTCCATCAGGCAAAATACATCACTATGCTACCCCGTCTGCTCATTGGTGTAATCTTAAACATTCTGAATAAGGATTGCTGACCTGTGCAGTAATCAATTAATGACCAGTCTTTTCCAGTCATATTTTGTCATCTTATTTTGAAACTTATCTGAAATACAATAAGCTGAACTACATTCCCTCACTGATGAACGGGGATAGTAAAGCCGTACTTCTGAATTAAAAACTATTTTATTTAAATTTTAAATAGACAAGAGAAAGACTCTAGGAGTTTCACTTGAAATTCAGTTACTGCCCCCCCTCCCATCACTGATTTTCTAAGGTTCACCCCTTACACTACCTCATGCCAGTAATTTACTCAAACTATAAACCTAATTCAGATTGAAGAACAACAATGCCTACCAATCACAACTAGAAATTACACGTGGATTTAGGTTAGCATATAGCCCTTAGTTTTTAATCATTTGGAAGTTCTTAGTACACTTTATTCCTGTAATTTAGGAATCAGACTGCTTGACCATAACTCATAGGTAAAGTATCTAGAGGCTTGAAAACAGACCTCTCCAAAGTTCATATTCACATGTATTCAGATTCAGTACTAGGTTTTGCTCTTCCATCTCTTTGTGCACAATCATAAATTAGCAGCAATATCTGTATGTGATGTATTTTAAAGAGAACAAGCAAGAACAATCCGGGGATGACAGCATAACCAACAATTTGGCAGCTCCTCTCAGCTATTGCTACTACTCTGTTGTGGAAGGCAAATTGTGAGACATACCAATCCCTCCTTACGAGAGGCCAAAAGCAGAGGAACTATAACGTAGGGAAATGCAGTACATTTTTATTTGAGGATGAGGGATTTGATTTTATTATCAAGAGAGCAGTCAATAACTAATCTATTGAATCAGTAAGGCTGTTTTTGTAAATAATGAAGCCATAAAAACATTAAACTGTGTAACTTATGTGGGAGCACAAATGTTTGATACAAGATATTCTTCACCATAATAAAATATTATTTCACATAAAACAAGAACCCTCTCAGAGAACACACAGGTCACTAACTGATCATAATCTTTGTATTCCAGTAGCACTCAGAGGTTTAATCATCTGCATGTCCTCATTGGGCTTTCTGGATTTGAGTCAGCTCCCTTTGACTTTCATGGTTCAGGCTCAGACCCTTTACAGACAGTAGTTATCACTGAGGCCTCCCCCTCTTGAAGAGGAATACACTGACAAATAAAGTTACCTTAATGTATGAAAATCTCTCTGAATCTGTCCCATTTGACAAAGACATTTTTGTATACACACTGGACACCAAGTTGATGGCACCCTTTCATATAATTAACGTTACATATTTAAGTAAGAGGGCCAAAACTTACTGGCTGCCAAACATCTTGGTCATTAGGAAAACTCCTTCATTAAGCTATACATGCCTACACCTAAGAACCAAAAATAGCTGTTCTCAGGAAAATAGGACATGATTTATTTTTTAAAGCAATTTCAAAATGTTTAATTACATGCACTTTTTATTTTATTAGGACTGCATTGCATCATGCTTTTATTATGATGGCAACTGTGCAGCTCATGATATACCCAAAAGAAAATTCAACAGCATCTTTTTTAATAATGTCTTAGTAGAGGACAGTTTAAAATATAATCATATGCATTATCTTCTATTTTCTTCCTCAAAACCATAGAACTATGCAGCATCACAATGGGGCCACAGTCTGACACAGGGGGTCTAATCCTACAGAGCCCTCAACTTCAGTGGGCCTGGAGAACACTCAAACTATCAGATAAGCCCCTCCAAGAACAATTCTCACAATATTAATGGATCACTGGTCTAAATCAGGCCAACATTTTAATACAAAAGGAAGAACAAAGTCATTGCAACAATCAACATTTTTGCAATATATATTTTATTAAGGGGGTGGTGAATTTGCCTATTTGACAGCTGAGATTCACAAGAGAAAGGCTATCCTAGAATAGCCTTCAAAAGCAGGATTTGCCAATGCTTTTAAGTAGCAGAAATACACATAGAAATTTCTAGGTGAACCATAATATACATGCTGAAAGAGGCTTCCTGCTTTAGGTGTCTACTGATCTGGATATTTTGTATGATTTGGCAAAACAATGTTTTATTCGGTTTTCCTAATGCATTGAATGTGCAGGGGGAAGGGGTTGTTGCTTCCCAATAGGCAATTCTGAGTTATATTTCACTAACTGAAAATTAGCTTTCATATATAAGCTTAGGCTATATGCAATCTATTTAATAAAGCATCTGGCATGCATTAATAGCAACAGAAAATATTTCCACTAGAAAATACACTATGCATTCAAAACAAGATGCCAGCATTTTCTGATAAACACAAGTTCACAGAGAATCTTGCCTTTGAATAAAACTTCTGCCTCCCCATTTCTTAAAAATAATTTCAGTGACAGAACCTAAATCCAAACCCACTTAATCTAGCAAGATGAATATATAGCATATCATCACACAAAGACCACAGTAGTTTGCATTATGTAGCATATAACAACATAACGCATTTTTAAACTAGAGGAATGCAAAGACAAAACAGACTAACTATCAAGGATGAAACAAAATACAGGACTATGTAGCACTTTAAAGACTAACAAGATGGTTTATTAGATGATGAGCTTTCATGGGCCAGACCCACTTCCTCAGATCAAGTAGTGGAAGAAAATTATCACAACCATATATACCAAAGGATACAATTTTAAAAAATGAACACATATGAAAAGGACAAATCAAATTTCAGAACAGAAGGGGGATATGGGGGGGGCCTCATCTTTTTTACACTAGTTAGCTATAGAAAATGGACAAGAGGGGTATGGACAAGAGGGGTACCCCTCGCTTGCGAGCTTCCACGCTTAGCATCTCAGAAACTGGGAAGCAGCAAGGTGCTAGTGATCCTACCAGGGTATTATCCCCTGGACACTGCTTTGAGCTCCATTTTTTTCAAAGTAGCCTCCAGCTAGCATCTGCGGGATGCATTTTAAGCCGCACCCCATGCCTGTCTAGAAACGGGAAAGTGCTGACACAGTCTCCTCTCCCGCAGCAGCCTTTGCATGCTGGGAGCACCTGCCAATCTCCCCCCCAAGTCTGCCAAGGACTGCAGAGGGTGCTCTGCTTTCAGGGCAGCACGACTGCGAGCCTGGCCGGCTTCACTCCGGGACCAATCGGGGAAGAGCTGAGCGCCTGTCCACAGCCTCGGGCGCGAGGCTCTGCTCAGGCCTGACCCACCCAGCGGGGAGGTCTCCTCCAGCCCCCCTAGGGGCACGGGGCGAGGAGCAGCCCCAGGGGGACGGGGGTGGGGCCCCTCTCGGACCCTGCCAGAGGAATACAGCGGACCTCCCCGCGCCCCACCTCTCGATGACCGAGGCCAGCAGCTGCGGCAGCTCCCTCATCTCGAAGGCCGAGTAGGAGGCGGAGAGCAGAGGCCGCACCGCCACCTCCCAGCCCGGCTCTGCGGGGGTCTCGGCTCCACCGCCGGACGCCGCCATCTTGTTGCCGCCTCCTCGGTTGGGTGGGGGGGGAAGGAGAAAGGCGAGGGAGAAACCGGAAGCGCTTCTGAGGGGACGGGAAGTGAACTATTCCGCCTGCCCTTCCCTGCGCACGTTACTCTGGCTCAGCGGCATGACGTAACAGAAGCTCAGGCGCGGGCGCAGCGGATGAGTCAGCACCGGTTTTTGGCACATGCGCCGTAGA
Source organism: Apalone spinifera (assembly GCA_030068395.1). Classification (NCBI taxonomy): domain Eukaryota; kingdom Metazoa; phylum Chordata; order Testudines; family Trionychidae; genus Apalone; species Apalone spinifera. The sequence goes on along the minus strand of JANRFK010003894.1, from coordinate 17,199,714 downwards.
CGGCTTTCGTTGCTGCAAGCTGCGCATGTGCAGCCAGTGCCTGGCGAGCAGGGAGCCATGCTCAAGCTTGTGCGTTCCAGTTGGCGAGGGCCCGCCCGTGGGTCCAGGAGGCAAGGCAGGAGCCAGGGAGTGTTGGGCTCCCAGTCCTTCCTGAATCTGTGTACCCAGGCCTCTGCCACAGCCTGGAATGAAGCCAAGAGCCCTGGCTCCCTATCCTAACCATTGCACCACACTGTCTTAGATCACTCCTGCTAGGTCAAACCTCCCAGGCAGCTTCACTGCTGCTCAAAGTGACTCAACCCAACTAGCTGTAACACCGTCCCTGTTCACTTTCATTCTAGTTTGTATTTGGTGCACAGTCTGGTGAAAGGGTGTGGCACAGCTCTGGAGTTACTTAAAGTTTAATAGCATGACATTTGTGATAACAGC
>JANRFK010003894.1:17189155-17199185 GCA_030068395.1 Apalone spinifera | reverse complement strand
TCCGTTAAAAGTATTTCCGCAAAATCATGCCAGTCTAGACGTAGCCGTAGTGATCTGAACCATGACATGAACACCCTTTTGTTTGTATTCAGATAGTTCATCACCTATGTCCTCACCCACTCTAGTTTTCTTTTATCTCCCAGAGTGTAAACTCCTTTATGGCAGGCATTATGGCTCTCTTGAGATTCTGTTCAGTGCTAAGGGGATTTATTTTTATATTGTTTTCATGGGGCAACAGTATGCCTACTGGTTCAAGCAGGTGCTACTGAATCAGGACTGTTAGGTTCTACTCTCATACCATTAGTAAAATGCTACATGCCTCAGGCTAGTCACAAAATCTGTGATTCAGTTCACCCTTTAAAATTGGTAAGGCTAATTTTCTTGTGGGTCTATCCTAAATTTTTAAGTCTTAAATGAGTGTCTCATATGAAAGGTAAAAAGTCTGAAACAGTTTAAATTTGTTTAAAAAAACCCACTCATTTGTACTTTTTAGTTTTCATTTTTGTTCTTTATCCAGTGCTCAAAAGAGAGGTATGTGCTTCTACCTATGTCCAGTATTTCTGGTCAACACCGACATTTTGTGCAGCGGGGTAGAGACCATCACTTTCACCTCTTGCTTAAAATTCAGTAAGTTACAAGTATCTTTCCTTTTTTGAGCGGAGAAAAGGAGTAATGCTTAATTTACAAATACAGACACCAAGTAAAATGTTCTAACAAAAGATACAAACATGTTTATAGTTACTGATCAGATTGCTTTTATTTAGATGACCTGCTCTCCACTATACAGAAAGGACATATCCCTCATAGTTTCTCTCCATGCTCTTCCACATAAGGTAACTGTGTGAGTTTCACAGTTAAAAAACAATATCTAGTCTGTTACAGCATCTGGCTATCTGATCACATCTCAGCCAAACATAAATCAATAAGGCTGGTTCCAAAGCAACAGAGCCCTTGGCTTCATGTGCCAAAGAGGGTCAAAACCAGTGTTAGCGCTTAATGTCCCGATGAGTTAAAATTATACTAAAAATTCAAATTTAAAATTAGATGCTGAACATTAATACGTACCAACAATGAACATCCATGATACATAGAGGGAAAACAAACTGCAGGATTCTTTAGTCCTAAATCACAATCAATATTTTTAAACCTAGTTTCAAGTTATCGCTTAACGCTTTGACAAAATAGCATAAAATGTGGGATATTTTTAGATACAATTTCACAGCAGTTGGCATCTCTCAGGTTTGTTACACCTTCAAAATATTTACTTTATCAGAGAAAAACATCCCCATAAACATCAAATCAATGAGGTCTGTGTTGTGCAACAAAACATTCAAAAGATTAAAAAGCACAAAGGAACATATAGTGCAGTCACAATAAATAAAGAATATGGAGACCTTAATGAGCATCTTCTTTCCCTGAACTTTTCCCTCATTGCTGTAATTTACTAAAAAGATTTGATCAGTCAGTGCTGAAATCATATGCATCATCCTGGCTAACTTACCAACATTCCTTCACCTCATGCCCCTTATACAGTAGCTTGCATTTACAAAATGTAGCTTTTCAATCAGAACTGCTGTGAATCTAGGATTCTCCAAGATTTTAGTAATGGTTGGGTAGTAATAAAAGAGGTAAACCATCAACTGGTTTCAAAGTACACCCCAAAAGGTGGGAGGGAAATACATCTGTAGATGGGGAAGGTGCTTCATGGAAAATGAAGGGATCATCTTAGCGCTTTGAAGAAAACCGAAGGTGTTTTTTTTTCCAAACTGATTCAAGTGAAGTCCTGGACAAATGTATGCTTCTTGGTAGTCTCATTAATTCCTTGCCATTGGATGGAATGTGTCTCCGTTGAGGCTTCTTTTTTTTTCCCCCCCATCGGCAGCTCTCCTTCAATGTTTCCAGTAGAGACAGGATATAAATACTTGCGTACATCACAACAGTACAATTTGTAACATCCAATTCAACTCAGTTGTGGTGTGCCCTCCAGCAGACATCAGCTACTCAGAATCCCAGTCAGCCTGTAATCCTGCCTCCTGCTCTGTTATACTGTGCCGTCAGTGTTCCCTTCACCCAGGCGCTTACCGCCACGCACGGTTCAGCAGCTTCACCTGAGCAAGTCTCTTCGTAATCATAGTGGCAAAAACCAGTCCAAAGAGGACACTACTTATCAGCACATAGTCATAGTCATCCTTCAGAACGTCAAACTGTTTGGAGGGATAGACTCTGGTTTGGAAGATGTCCAGCCCATATGCAACAACCTGAAGAAGTGAGATTACCAGTTGTTACAGCAGTTTCAAGCAGAAATCCAGATACATTAATAATAGACCCATTCTTAGGTTCTAAGCAAGCAAAGCACACTTCAGGAAATCATTAACCAATGAGTTATCACAAGGGTTAAGGTTACATACCTTCCCTAAAAAGAGATGTGATGGCATATAGTTGTACTCTGAATTATGTTTTACAAAGAAATCCTAACCTAGACTCACCAAGCATGTGGACTCTAAGCCAGAGGGAGCAGTGTAAATCCCTCTCATTCGGGATATGGTTTGATTGTAATTAATGAACCTCTCAGCATGGATCTGGACGTCTGGGGAATATGGAATCAAATTTTCTTCCCTGAAAGACATTTGAGAGAGATCAAAACCCAACCAAACACAGCATAGTGGGTAAATCCCTAGTAGGCTGTTATGTGGAACTCAAGTCTGGTGATACAACATTAGAATCTTTATGCAGATAATTTAGTCATTCAGCTATGGTGCTTGGGAAAGGCTGTTAGGCAAAAGGAGACAAACTGGTAGCCTACGACGTGCTGTAATTAGGCTAGTGTCACTCAGATTGCCTCCTTCTAAAATCTGTAAGATCAGCTAACTAGATTCAAGGCCACACGAATACATCAGTTAAAGTATTACTCTAATAAGGACAGGTAATGATATAAACTACCACATCACTAGTATGATGCTAACAGGTTACAGACTAATTTATTCACACTTGGACTGGCAGCAAAGCAATCCAATTGCCAAAGATGACAATAGCCTCTCTAAATTTAATGTTAGAATTACTCTGAATCTGGCCAGGCAGAATGGATAAATTAATCTACTCCACACTAAAGCGTTAAACACCCAAACTTTCCCCTTTCGGCAGGTGCCTGGGAATGGTGATTACTGCCAGGGCATTTTGCTTACCTGCTTTGTTCTGTCGGGATCTCTGGGCGTCGAGGATCCAGCAGAGCCTTTGGAAGGGAGAGAATTGCCCCAGAAGGAAGCCCAACTGCACATTAAAAAAGTACATCTTAGAAATGACCATTCTGTCCGCTGTCTCTAATGGCTAATCCAATAGCCCTCCTGATGCATGTCGGAGAGCTTGCTGAGTCCACTACTGCCCAGTGATGAGGGAGGGTGTGTGGAAGCAAGCAGAGAGCTAGTCTGTAGAACTGAATACTTTTTGTTGCTCTAAAGCAGTGTTTCTTAAACTTTTTAAGACTGAGGAACACCAAACAATAATTTTTTTTTAATGGGGAACACGAAGGATTGTTTTGTTGAGGAAAAAAAAAAAAAAAGAGAAGATCAGGGGGAAGTTATTGAGGAAAAAAAAGTTGCCTGCCCCTTTAAGGATGGCCATTTTGAATTCTGTTGTTCTCCGAGGCACACCTCCCACTGCCTCCACAGTTTAAGAAGCACTGCTCTAAAGGCAGCTCATGAGTGAAAGGCCAAGGCATAGCCCATGCAGAGAGCAGCAATGTCTAAGAGTAGCATGCACCAGGATTTATGTAGGGGGGAGGGGAGAACGGCTGCAGCTGCACTATTTCTTCAAATCACAGACTAGTTTTAAAAATAACCCTTTCTCTAAAGCAGCCCCTGGGACTGTCAGAGCCAATAACTGCCCTAGATCAGAGGTGGGGAACTTCAGCCAGCCTGCTTCAATCCAGTCCTCAAGGCTCATAACCCCCCAACCCCTCAAACCCGCAGCACTGGGGAGCCAGCACTGGCGCTCCAGCCTCCCTGCTTCTCCACCGTGGGGCTGGAGCGCCCAAAATCTACTAGGCTGGGCCCCAGGCTCTGTTATACAAGAGGAATATGGGGAGTATTTTTCTCCTCAGTCAGGGGCCACGTCAGTGGAGGTGTGGGGTTTTTTTTTTGTCTTGGTTTGGGTTTTTTTGCTTCTCAGTTGTGTGTGGCCCCTGACTGATTTTGCTCTGGGGCAGCAGCCCCCAACCCAAGAAAGGCTCCCCACCTCTACCCTAGATCACTGTAGGGACCTTTTCTTGAGTACAAAATTTGACGCACACGTCCCTCCATCCTGCCCCAACCCAATTCTTACTAAGCAAGTGACGGCTGGTGATGCCTCGTTCAGTGATGGTGGCCTCCATGGCGCTGATTGCAGATGGGAAGATATAGGACTGCTGAAGGACCTGGGGCAACAGTGGGCGGTCAAGGGAACTGAAGGCTGTGGCATTATACTGCTCCGTCCCTTCATACAACTCCAGCACAGTGAACTCATTCCGGCGCGCCTTAGTATTCCAGTACTGGTACTGAGACAAGAGGGGGAGACAGCACTCAGGAGGCCTGAATACAATGCTCCAGAACAAGTCACTTCACACAAAGGGTAGCTGGACAGTCACTAGTGTGGAATTGGGGAGCATTCCCTGGGCAGCTGTAGCAGTTGCCGCCAGCTCTCAAATCTAAAAGATTACAAGCAATGCCTTTTCCTTACCAACACCCAGTTCTCTGAATGGACAATGTGGACAGGTCCCTTTGATTTCTTCTGCACAGAAGAGTGGATGATCCGGCCTGTGACTCCATCAATCAGATAGATTCCAATGAAGGTGCGTTCATGGTGTGTATCTGTGCTCTCCGTTACCACTGCCAGCAGGTTAGGGTTCAAGGACTAAAACAAAGAAAGATGTCAGGAAGCCCCTAGTTTATAACCATTGTGCCAGCAGCCACCTGTGCAGATTATCCCAGACCCATGTAGTCAAAGTTCCTTCTGTTCTCCCTTCACCAGTGTGGTAAAAGGGCTGGACAAGTCTGAATGCACCCCAAGATGGACATTAGGATTTGTGATTCTTCCCCACCCCCACTTCCTTTCTGTCTTGACCTTAGGGTGACAATTCCCCCCACACTTTATGAAAATTAGCTTTTGAATATAAATGTGCACAACTTGAAGATGCTTTAGACAAAATACCTCACATAACCTGTCAATTTTAATGTTACAGTCTGCTGGATCTGTATATCCTATTTTGGTGCATGTGTCATTCTTATATGTGAAGTTAGAAATATGACCCATGAGTCTGTTTATAGTTTTAAATGTACTAATGAGGCTAATGACTAGGTGATCAACTTAACAACTTATAAACAGCTTTGTTTATCCTGTAAGCCCAGAAGGTGGTTGGTCTGGAGAGGCATGTTACCATAACACCTGGTGCTGGAGACCCAAATCAGAGCAAGAGTTTGTCTCTGACTTAAAAATTATACATGAAATAAGAACAGCTCTTAGAGTAAGAATCTGCATGCAGTAACTTTCTTAGTGAATTAGAACAAGCTATTTGTTCTCTTTTCATTTTAATTTAATAACTTACTTTGATCGGTTTGTTTTCCCCTGCAACCACTTAAATCCTGTTTGTACTTAATATTACATTAAGTCCCAGAGTAAATAATTGTTGCCTGGGGAGGAACAACTACTGTTCATATCTCTCTTTCCTTGATAAAAGGAGCTTACCTCATAAGTTTCCCCTATGTAAAACTTTTACACGGAGAAAGACAGATTTGTTTGGGGGGGTTTGTTTCCTGCATGCTGAACCCTAGAACTTCATCTACCCAGAGCTGAAGCAGCTCAGTCTCTGCAGAGGGGTGGTAACCCCAACTCTGTGCTTCATCTGGAGGAGACCAGAGGATCTGGCCCCATAGGATAGTGTGGTGGGGAGCCCCAGAGAGCAAGAAGGCAGGAGTCAGTGGCATGATCGGAACACTGGGGAACAATCCCAAGGGGATTTCTGATGGGGTGCGGTCACATCATTGGTTTAAAAAAAGGATCAAGATGATAATATATAACAAGTTAGACTTGCTGCCTTTACTGCTCCTATATGGGCTGCTCCATAAAGAGGATTACTAGACAGTTCAAGAAGATAGCTCCGCTGAGGAAAAACATCTTTCCGGACAGTTTTAAGTGTTGCTTTTACAACATGCTTAGCATCTACAAGTCCAGGAGGTGGGTACCAGCTCCCTGATGCTTCCATGCCAAGTTCCCTAGAAACCTTAGCATCCAGCCCACAGCCACCAAAGCTCAAATACCAATGGTCTGCAGTACCTTATAGAGGACGCTGCGATCACCCATCACACGTCCCTGGGAGTGTACATGCTCATTAGATCTCTTCCCCTTCACAATAACTATCTTCTGCACTTCAGTTGGGATGGTCATCTCCCAGCTCACCTCTGTGGTCAGATCCTACAGCAGAGACAAGATGCACAATAAGGTTTCCTGACCCTTTAAACAGACATAGTCTCCATTTACAGGACACGGGAGATTCCTCCTAGAACCGACTTCCATAACATTTACTACAGCGAAACACTGTGCTCCATCCAGTCTGGCATTCTGTGTCTGTCTTCAAAGAAAGATATTGTGATGTGATCATGTAATTAAAGACTATCACAAAGGAAGCCTTGAGTCTGGCTTTCCCAACTTTTTAGCACTTGACTTTGTAACCTTAATGTTCTTCCAATGTCTTTCTATATATGTCATAAAAAACATAAAATCCAGCCTCATGGATATTTTCCAGACACATGTTTAACCCTTTCTGGAATCCTACTAACCTCTTAGCTTCAGTATCATGTGGCACTGAGTTCGGTAAGTTAATTGTTGTCCCAAGTATTATTTCTCTATTAGTAAAATGCAACAAATGTATAAACTTCATTAAGTGTCCCCACATTCTTGAATTAGCAAGGATAAATAGGAAGGTTCCCAATTTACCTTCTATAGACCATTATTCTTTTACATGCTTTTGTTGTCCCCAATCATACAGGTTTTACCCACCTCTGGTTATTTGTGTCACCCATCTCCATGCGCTCTGTTTCGCTATATCCTTTTTTAGACTGGGTGACCAGATATGAACACAGCACTCCAAGCAAAGGCAGATCAGTGATTTATTTATTTGCATAACATGGTCTATCCCAGTGGTTCCCAAACTTTTCGGCATCATGCCCCCCTTTTTGATTTTTGAGAAACCCTCCCCCCCTCCCCCCCCAAAAAAACAGCAACAAAACTTGGGGTGGGATTGACGGGGAGGGGCATGTGTGGCTGGGTCATCTCGCGCCCCCCCTGGAATTTCTTCACAGCCCCCAGGTTGGGAACCCATGGTCTATCCCATTACTCATTCAGCCTCACATTTTTGCCCCCCACTGTGCCTTGAACTATTCACAATGGCAGCCAAATTCTTTTTCCTAGTGGCTACAGTTAATGTAGACCCCACTACTGTATACGAGTAATTCAGCCTACTCCTTCCACTGTACTTTATTTTGCCTTTGTCAACACTGAATTTCATCTGCCATCATGCTGCTTATTTATTTACTTTTGTCGGATACCTCTGGAGTTGTTCAGTCTTCTCTAATCTTAACTAACGGATTAACATCTCCTCCATGTTGAGTCCTCACTCCCTTTTCTAGATCATTAATTAAGATATCAAACACCACTGGTCTAGTACAGATCTGTGGGTTATCACAATCCTCCCACATAAGACATACAGATGGGATTGAATCCATGTCATTTGCAGCTAGCAGAGAGTGCAATTCAGAGGACCACCAGAGCAGGGACCAACACTTTTTACTAGCTCACATACTGCCTCTGCCCATTGTCTAGGGAAGCGAAACTATTTATCCAAATAGGCAACAGATGAGAAAGGGGCACTGGATGAGAAAGATTACTTGAACTACTATGCTCTCATCTCTCCTCTGCCCTGAAGTGTATCTTAATAGGGACGTAAAATCCTGTTTAATGAGTTAACCAGTTAAGCATTGTTTAACCGGTTAAAGTAGCAGTTTACAACCGCTGGGCCACAGCAGCTCTGGGGGCTGGGGTACACCACTCTCGCCGCGAGTGTTGGGAGAGGCGTGTTCTGCCCCACCACGTAGCCAACCGGTGCCAGGCAGGGGCAGGGTTTCCACCCAGCCACAGAAGAGCACTTCCCTACACGGCCTACGCAGCAGGAGGACTGTGTGGAGCGTCTCCGTGAGGCCCTCCCGCCGCACAGGGAAGCACTCGTCCATGGCCAGGAGGAGAACCCACCCCTGCCTAGCACTGGTTGGCTGAGCGGCAGGTCAGGACACTCCTCTCCCCACACCTGTGGCAGGAGGAAAGGTGCTGGACGGTGTTCTCCAGCCCCAGCCCCCCAAAGCCGCCACAATGCAGGTAGCAGCACTGGGTTAGGTGAGGGACAAGGCAGGCACTGGGGGCTCCAGGGGTGGGGCTAGTGCTGGGGGGCTTTGGAGGCTGAACTAGGAGGAGGGGAGGGGGGGCTATGGGGACAGGGCTGGCACTGGGGGGCTCTGGAAACAGGAGACTGGTACTGGGGGGGGGTCTGGTGGTGGGGGGCTCTATGGGGCAGGAGGCTGACTGAGGTGTTTGGGATGGGGGGCTGGCACTGGGGGACTCAGAGTGGCGGGCTGGCGATGGGGGGGGTTGGGTACAGGGGGTCAGTGGCTGGCATTGGGGGTAATGGAGGGGGTGGGCGCTCTAGTGGTTAGGGCTGGCACTGGGGGCTGGGCTTTTGGTGGACTGGTTATGTTTTATTTGCATATCCATCATCTGAGTAACAAATATGCAAACATGCAAATAAAACGTGGCTGGTCCACCAAAAATTTGTGAATGGATTTACCAGTCCCCAGTATCAAAAATGTTGGAAACCACTGAGTTAAAGGGAAGGGGGGGAGGGTCAATGCAGCCCATCTGGACTGGAGAGGCCCCAAGCCCACGGCTGGGCTGGAGCGGCTCACCACCAGAGGTCATCCAGAGCAGCTCCTGTCCATGATGGACCCCCGTGGGGCTGGAGCAGCCACCAGTTAACCGGCAAGCCTCACCCACTAAGGGGGAGTCCTACCAACTAACCATTCACATCCCTATAAAGGGAAATACAAGAGAACTGCTCTCTCCTGTGAAGTCTCACCAAACTACAGGATGAAGACAAGTTCGGATTCTTCAGTAAGGACTATTTACACCTGTGGGTTTACAAAGATTTCAGAAAGCTTTGAGAACTGGCAGCAGTCAATACCCAGCAACCCTTCCTATACATCAAACCAAAATCCCACCCACTGACAGCAAATATCCGCCATACATACACTCTAGGGGAGGAACAGGTCTCACACAGAGCATCTTCTGTACCTTTAGCAGGCGAAAACCGGAGAGTTTGCCCTGTTCAGCATCCACTAAATAAAAAAAGATGGAGTGGGCCATTTCCTCTAGCTGGCGGAGGATGTTTTTAGTTGCCGGGAAAGCTGTAACCTGGGATGATAAAGAAGAGTTTAAATGAAGACATTAGTTAGCAACAGTTTTTACACTCACATGTAGAAGTAAGCTAGTCCAGTTACGCTTTCTGGGCCCAATTTACCACAGATGTAAATTCCACGAATGGCTTGAAAAAGGATTAATTTGATTAAACAAAGCCAGAGGCACCCTAAATAGTAGGGAAGCCAGCACTACCCTAACCTGTTGCATAAATGGCTTACAGTTTTGCTTGACAAGAATATAGGCCATTTACCATCCACAAAAAAAGATCTATAGGGAATCTGCAACAGGAATCTGCATTGGGGAGGGGACAGTGGCCTGTGTTTGAAACACAGCTTCCTGGACCGTAAGCCGGTGACTTGCAGAGGTAAAAGAGAGCATCAGGAGCCCAAAAAGAGGGCTAGAATCAACTTAGTTTAGATTGAAAATTTAGTTTGTTTTAAAACTTATGGGGGGTTTCAAATCCTAACAAGACTAAATAAGTTCTTGTGACTCTTTCATTTGTAGTGAGAATAGTCAGTTTTGGGATGGAGCACTTCCT
>JANRFK010003894.1:17174974-17189055 GCA_030068395.1 Apalone spinifera | reverse complement strand
CTGGTGCAAGATCGTGCCAGTCTAGACACAGCCCTGCAGTATTAGGTGACCAAATAAAACAAATGGCACTATGCCACTTAGTGGATAAGAACCAGGGGAGTTAAACTGTCTAGAGCCAAGAGTGAAGACAACTTCTTAAGTGTCATGGTACAACTGAATGAATGCAAGAGAGAAACAAAGCACAAGAACAACAAAGATTTTAGAGTGTCTATGTTAATCTAATGGAATTATTAGTGACACAGATAAGGAAATAGCTTTAAATGATGATGTCCCTTTAGATCAAACAGTCCCATCCCCTTTGTGGATTATTGCTTGACAACATTCTTATTTCTTGCCCTAATAGGTGAGATATGGATGCTACAGATGGAGATTGGTTTGCCCTGGGACCATCATTACCTTGTATTCATCATCAATCAGAAGGAGAACTTTGGCATAATCTTGATCCATGATGGGTAGAAGCAAAGACTGAAGGATTGGACGCTTCAGAACTGGGGGAGCCACCTGACTCCACCTCCCAAAGATGGGGTTAAAGACATAGAGAGCAGTCATTTTGGTCTCCTGAAACAAGGATGAGAAACCAGTCAGGGCAAACACAGAGAAGGCAGGTTATTCTGCTAGCATCTGAAGTTACCTACTGGCTTGGTTTGTATTTGGACTTTATTGTCTGCACCTCCTTTCTCCCCTCGCTGTGCTCCTCACCCTACAGATGAACACGCTGTGTGTTCAAACGGCCTTGGTCTCTGCTGATCCATAATGTTCACATAAGACATATACAATTCTCACACTAGATCTTACCACCTGTTCAGGGAGTCACCCAAATAAGCCATAGTGTTTTTATTTTCGGTGGAGTATAAACGGTCATGTAGCTAGCAGAGGCAAAGCCTTTCCTATCTAACTAACTTACCCAGGCCCTGACTTTCTACTTCTACTTTTTTGTTGTCTCAAAGAATTTAAAAAGCAAATCTGATATTTTTAACACTATGGATTAGGATGTGCCTCTGTTTCTGTCCTCTTGTCATCTGCCAAGTCCACTCCTCTCAGCCTCACCCAGCTATGTGTGGTTATCATCATATACAACCGTGGTTATCATCATATACAAAAAGATACTTTCTGAACGAGGGGGATTTCACTGCAGGTCCAGCAGAACCCTTTAGAGGTGTGTGAGGGACTCACCTTGTCCTTAACAAGCAGCGTACACTGTGGGGGGTGGGGGAAGTGGGCCGTTGTTCTCTGGACCATCAGTTTAAAGGAGGAGCCTGGTCTCACGTTCTGAAGGTACTGCTTCCACAGAATGGTCCCAGAGCTGCTTTCAATACCAAAGAGCTGAAGCACACAGACAAAAAGAAAATCCAACACATGTAACCGCATGCCTTTCACATCTAGATCTTGCATTCTGCTTTGGGTTCCGTCCACCCCAAGACACTCTACTGGTCTGACACCTTTCCCACCACAGCCTTCCACTGAATCCCCCCTCACCATAGCCAGGATGCTAAGTTTGACCCAGGTTTGGCTTCCAGGCCCTGCCACCCTCACCTTTCCTGAAGCAGTGACCATCACCATCATTTTCTGTAGGTTGAACTCATCTCTCGCCAAGTTGTCAATGTTGATCTCATTCTTAATCTGGCTCCGTGGCTTCCTGGCATCATAGAACATCTTCCAGAGATGTGCAGTCCAGGCCTGCAGCAGGATGAGCTGAGAAGATAGGCGCTTCAGAAACATCCCCAGCAAGCCATCTGCAAACAAGTCAGTGACAAATGTTAGTGCAGCAAGCAGGGAAAACACATGTAGCACAGCAAATCCGACCACTGCCTCAGTCTATGAAAGTCATGTGCTGCCATACATATTTATATTAGTTAAGAAAATTCTCCTTCACATTCCATGATACTTAGATCATATTTTAACTCATTACCATCACAGAAACTCCTTTGCTTACCAAGCCCCTAAATACACACTGCCATATCCCACTTCAGCAGGCACTCTGCTTATCTCAGGTCAAGCTTTCCTGCAAGCCACAACACTACCGTGTGCAGCCTACTAAAACTAACCAGTGTACTTGTCCTTTGCCTCCTGCTTTTACTTCGCTCCTAACTAAGGACCCATCTTTACTTAGAAGCACCCAAATCTTGGCAACTGAAATATGAATTAGGGATGTAGTCGACTCAGCTAGTCGCTTCCCTCCACTCACTTGCTGCCTCTGTCAGAAAGTGGCAGCAAGTGTGGGAACAGGAGCCGGTGCTGGGGGGGGGGAGGAAGGAAGGAGCAAGCTTAAAAGCTGGTTCCCTGCCCCCAGCACTATATCAGGGGAGTGGAGGGGAGCAGCGGGGAACTGGAAGCGCTTCTACCTTTGAAATATAGCAAGAGCCAGCAGGGCTCTTGCTACATTTCAAAGGCAGAGGTGCCCTTATCAACTAATCAAATAGTTGATGCAAACTGCATCAACTATTCAATTAGTTGATTAATCTAAATATAACATCCTTAGTCTGAGTTGGCTTTTTGTTTGGAGCTATGTTTCTTCTCTGAGAAATAAACCAAACAGGGAAGACAAAGATCCACCAGAAAAGAGGCTGACAGAAAAGAGAAGAAAGGAACTGCATGTGATTCTTTGGATTACCTTGAACGGCTGGATCCGGACAGCAAGAAAGACAATACAAGCAATTATAATTCTGTCTACAGGATAACTAATAGAAGTGTTTTGGTAAGAGCAGGCAAGTTGGCTATAATTTCCCTATTACTCTGTATCTGTTATATCCAGAGGGATATGGAGAATTCATGACTAAAACATATGTATATGATCTAGTTTTAGAAAGATACAAAACCTGGAAGACAATTTTGATCATGTCTGCACAAGAAATCTGGGATGAGAACTCATCGTTTTGGAGTCAGGGACTGACATGGACACGGACACAGACACGGCTTGCCAAATCCGTGTATCTACTCGCCCGTTGCAAGTAGATTTCAGCCGGTCGCCCCGTTCACCAGCGGTGCACGCATGCGCAGTGCGGGTCTGGCACATGCGCGATGCGGGGCTGGCGAGTGGATTTCATCGCAGTTTGTCGAGCCCTGTGTATATTTATTAGATCACTGCAAAAGTTCAACCCTATTCACAGGAGGGTCCTGGCTATTACCTGCTTTCTTTCCAAATTCCCCTTCCAATTCAGCCTGGGCACCCGTTAGAGGTAGATCCACCATCTCCAAGCTTACCACTTCAGCCAGCGACTCTTCCCTGCTCCACACAACTCTTCCTAGGGAGATACAAAGAAAAGGCAACTTAGGTTGACTGAAAGAGAAGACAAATGCATTTCCTAAATCTTTGCTGCATTTGCTCCTGAGAGCAACTGTCAGACAGGAAGATCTTTCAAATCCAGTCCACTGAAACAGATTGCAGCTATACCACTAACACCTGGGACCGAAGGATCTTCTGTCTAGTCTTCACAAAAATAAACGTCTGCTTAATAAAAATGCAAAATGCCACATTTCTGAAGCAATCTGGATATTGATATGTATTGTCTACTACAACAACAAACATACTGGTATTCAATCACTACCAACCTCCCTCACTTTATTAAACTAGGGACACTGTCAAAGGTACACACTCATGACTTGAGCATTGTAGGGCTTGCAAAAAGGCTGGAATCATCCAAAACAAAAAAGCTTTAAAAAGTTATGAAGTTCAATCTCTAACATGCTCGAGTCTTTGAGGCTTTGCAGGACACAGAAATAGATTCTCAACCCCATTCTAACGATTAACACCATATTTTGTCTGAGGAATTGCCTTTCTTTTCAAAAAAGCATCACGGAATAGCAGCTACATGTCCCTGTTATGCAGTAAGTTCTGTGTGGGCAGAACCATGAAATTCTACAGACCCTCACTAAAGGCAACAGACTGTTGTTCAACAAAGCACATTAGAGGATCAGAGTCTCACCTCTGGTAGTGAAAGAAAATTTAAACTGTGACGGAAAGGGATATTCCTGGTGTTTGCAATCCTCCCAATGGGATTTAGCTCAAGAAAAAAATCCACTTGGTTAGACATAACACTAAATGTGCACTAGTGCAACAACCAAGAAAGTTGCATCATTATCAGATGGGGGAACCAGCCAATCTGCTTCCAATTACCTGGCTGCTGGAGAAACATGAGCATGTGGTCTTCTGTTTGCACCAGTGCTCGGTAGCCCACAGAGTCATCTTTCTTCAAAAAGACCTGGATGTAGAGCTGGAAAAGGGAGACAAGGAAAGAGGAGATGATCATGACTATAATCTCCTGTACCACACAAGGAAGATGTAATTCAAAGGCAAGAAGAGGAAAGATTTAAGATCACCATTACATTAAGGTTCTAAAACAGTAGCTTTCAACCCACGGGCCAAATGTGGCCCAATCAGCACACAGCTGTGGCCCATGTGACACCCTCAGGGCCATATATATATACTGTGAGGGTGCATCTCACATAACAGAGAGCTGCATATGTGGCCCTCAATGGTAAACTGGTTGAGAACTACCATTCTAAAGCAACAACTGGATGCAGTGCTACCTTCAGGGGAACATATCTCACAGTCTAAAGGCAGACTAGAGTCTGTTTTCATACAGCAACTCTCATGCTTCAGGTAGTGTAAAGAACTGAGCTAGACCTGAGCCATGCTAAGGCCACAGAGGCAAATGTAGCAGCAATTTTGTTCTTGGTAATATTGTTCTACCTGGTGTCAAGCTCTCCCCTGCTGTATGAGCTCTCTCATTTGTCCAATCCACCCTTGCCCTGCCCTTATAATCCAGCTCTATAAACCCAGGGATACGCAATGTCACCATATCTGGATCAAAAACATCCTGGATACAAGTGATGGTCTTGCAGTCACTTCTCACTACCAGCAAGCCCTGCAGATCATCCCAAGAGCTCTGACCAGCTCTGCCAGTCTGGAAAGGCTATCATAACATGCAGCACTTTTCATTTGTGCAGCTCATGTTTTACAAAGGTGCATAAATTTCACTCACCCCCTTTGACAGCTGAGGAAATAGACACAGAAAGATGAAGTGACTTGGCCAAGATCAGACAACAATGTGACAGAGGCAGAAGCCAGATCACTTTGACACCCAGACTAATATCCTACCCAAAGGCTCATGCTACCTCAAATCAGGGACTTGTTTGTTTGGCTGCAGGAAAAAGTTTGATAAGCCTCACGCTAAGCCAAGCCTGATGTAAAGAAAAACTCCACGCACCCATCTCTGACGATTTAATGACAGGAGAGAGGGTCCTATTTACCTGCTCCGGCCTGGCTCCGCTCTGCTCCAAGCTGAAGGTAATTGTGGTATCCAGCAGTCTTTGCCCAGTTTCAACCAAATACAGATTAATATTGTAGGTGTTGTTGGGGCAGGCAAAGAATTCCTAGAGCATTATAAAAGACAATCTGACTTAAACACATGATCCTAAAGTGCTGTAACAAACTATTTACAAGGATCAAGTCACCCACTTCTAAAATGCTGGCATTTCTGGAGCACAACACAGCAGCTGCTTAATAGTACACAAACAGCACACTAGTTTGGGACAGAAAAATTCTACCTGACATTTGCATCTGCACGTGCTTCCATTTGTTTTCCCGAGAAATAACTGCTGTAATTCTGAGCCCATCTGGGCAGAACACAGCAGGGGTCTATGATGCCTTTCTTCTGAAGCTCTCAAAGCACTTTACAAACAATTATTTGAGTGTCAGCACCCCTCCAGGATAGACAGTGTGACATGCATTAAACTGCAGGGTAAACTGAGGCACAGAGCGACTACACATCTTTTACAAGATCACACAGCAAGCCAATTGTAGATCTGGGAATAAAAATCAGAGTCCTGATTCCCAATGACCTGCTTCAAATACCAGGCAGCACTCTAGTCTAACTACACACAAGAACAACATTTCTTAAATAAACTTTTGATGTTCAAAAAGCTTTTTAAGGTGGGGAGCGGGTGTCCACAAAACAAAGGATCTTTCAATAAATTCAGTGAGAGAGTAGCATGTTCATTCAGCTCTCTACAGTTTCAGGAAATGAATAGATCTGAGATGCTTTTGGATAAATTTTTATGGAGCTGATGCAAAGTATAATTCTCCAGAGTAATAGACTGTCCTTGCTCCCCATTCAGCCTTCCAAGCCCTAGAGAAGGGTTTTTCCTATTAATTGCAAAAACTGTCTACAATTCCTGGCAACAAACTCCTTTCCATACCTGCTCATGGGAATGTCCAAAAGAGCTGTCAGCCTTATCAGGGATTCTAGATTTCTGCAACAAACATGAGAACAGAAAGCGAGCTGGTGAGCATGACAAAGACATGGAAGACATAGAAGTATTAAGTGTCTAACAGAAGCAAGTTGTGCCTCCCTGCTTTGCAGTGGCAAACTTGGGTAAACGTAAGTGGTAATGAAACTCAAGTAGCTAGAGATATCTCGGTTACGGTAGAGCCTCAGAGTTACGAACACCTTGGGAGTGGAGTTTACTCATAACTAAGAACAAAACAGTGTAGTTCTTTTTCAAAAGTTTATAGCTGAACATTTAATACAGCTCTGAAAAGCCCTACCATGCCAAAGAAAATGCTGCACTTAATTTAAATGCAACAAGCACAGAAACAGCTTCCTCACTGTGTCAATTTTTTTCAGCTTTCCCTTTCTTTTTCAGTAGTTTATGTTTAATACAGTAGTGTACTCAACTTGCTTTTTTCTGTCTCTGCTGCTGCATGACGGTGTACTTCAGGTTCCAAATGGCGTGGGTGGCTGACTGGCCAGTTCATTAACTCTAGTATTCGTAACTCTGAGGTTCTTCCATTAGATGGAAATATCAAGTCAAATGTGGCCCAAAAACGCAGGCTGCATGTGGCTTCTTTCCATTTATATCCTACTGCCTGTGCCACTGAATTTCCAAGTGGTGGCTCGGGCAGTAGGATCTTATTTAAATGGCTCGTGGTTGTGGCGTTACCCCAGCAGGGGCCAGAGCCATGAGCATTTTAAATAGCTGCAGCAACCCTGGGAAGCTGCCAGGCTGAGAGCCACGAGCCCTTTGCTGTGTTTTTACTTCAAAGCCTCCAGCCCCAGACAATTCTGGGGGGAGGCTACTCCCAGCCCCATCTCTTTTACCCCAGGCCCTGCCTCTTCAGGGGGGAGGGAGGAAGCCAGCCCATATAACCACATACCAAAATTCATTAAATGGCCTCCTGCAAAAATTATTGCCCACCCCTGGTTTAAGTCAAGGTAGTACATTCAGTCTAAGAGTTGGAGAGCACTGCTCTTTCACGGCCCTCAAAACCTTTATAACAGTAAAAACAAACAACAAGTTTTAGAACCAGAAGCAACTCTGCAATTCCCCTTGTGTAACTGACTAACCATTTCATTTCTGCAGGTCAGGACAGCTGCTACAGTCTTCTCTCCAGTTGTTGCAAAGTTCACCAAAGCTGCCTGAAAAGAGAGAGGAGTGGGGGAGAAAACAAGAACACATTTGGAGAGACGACTTAATTCGCATTTGGTTTAGAGCAGCAGCCCCTTCTCTAACAGGTCAGTTCATTTTCAGCATACTGAGCAAATCTGACAGACTGAAGGATTCTGAAGTTTAGTTATTAGGAAGTGAAGCAACCTCTGGTACAACTGAAGAGAAGGTTCATGTACTTCTGGCCCTCTAGACCTATTACCACCAGTATTAACAACACTAGAACCAGTCATTTAGGTGCTTTCTAGCACCAAACCACTTCTTGGTTCAGCACAGACCCTGCATTAGTAAATTTTCACCTTGGGGAGAACTGTCAGAAACTAGATTCTCCTGAACTGATCTTAAGAGAGTGGACCTGCTACTGTATGTAGGTTCAATCAATGCTATAGAAAGTCTGATAGAAACTTGAGCATCAGCAGCTTATTCATAATGCTTAGTGCATGCTTTATGAAGGTTCTGGCTTTACCAGTGGATGGAGCCAGATGTACAATCAAACCACTGAATTTCTACCATAGTTCATCTCTTCCATTCAAGGATCTGCAGCTGTGTTCATTTTATTTACCTGCTGGAGGTCCCGGACAAGGCTTAGCAGCCCGTTTCTGTACTGCAGCAGTGCAAAGTGACTTGGAGACAGCTGCAGGAAGAACTGAGCCCGTGAAACACTGACAGGATTGGACTGAGTGGGCAATATCCTGGGCTGGAAACTGTCAGCAAATTCCAGGTCAAGGGACTGAGAAGAGGAACAATCAATCAATCATGACAAGAAGGTATTACACCATTAGATCACAACGCATCAACTTTCCCACTAGCAATACAGCCTTTATGAAGAACTAGTCCATATCTGATTGAACAGGAAGCCATAATGAGGTGGTCTGGTATGACTTATGTTGCCACCAAACCATGCAGGATAGAAAAGTTCCCACGATAAGACACAAAAACAAGACTTAAAGAGCTGAAATCATATGATCTCCCCTTCTCTCCCCCAGATTATTCCGATGTGGATTATGCTTCCTCCACCCACCCTCGGTATTTAACTGACACTAGTGACCCCAAAACCCGCTCCCCTCCTGACTCACAGTGAGTCTCATGTCCACTTACATGCAAGGCTATTTCAGGCTTGCTCACCTGCAGTGGGATCTGCTTCATCTCCTGCTCAGTCTCCAGGGATAAAGCATAGAGTGACCGTGTGTCAAAGTCCACACACACCAGCACTGCCTCCCCCACCACACAACAGGCACCATTTAGGCTCTTCAGCCATGGGGCTGCTACTCTTATCTGCAGGGCATTAAAGAGAGAGACACAGCAGTTGGAAAACTACACCAAGACATTTCAGAAAGAAATGTCTCCATTTGCAAAGGGCTGTATCTTACCAGGTAGCACATGAGATCAAAGGCTTAACATTACATTTTGCTTCTAATCTAGTCACAATAATAAAAGGTGTGTGAGACAAGCAGACGAATCCCAATTGCCAATGAACAGAGGGTCTTCCCTGTGGAATACTCATAAAGCAAGCATTTTGTAACCATGGGTGATTTCAACTTTACTAAGTTCTGAAAGCCCTGTGTCCGGGAGATACAGCTGTGAAGTAAGTCTCTGCCCAAGTCCACAAGACATCCCGTTGAGACAGGATGATATTTTCATTTATGTGCAGCAATGCAATTAAACTTATCTAGATATCATATTGAATTTACCCAGATGGGAACTTTTGAAAAATTAGATCCAACCTGGTGACGAGCTGACACCACGAATCAATGCGTTATTTCTACCTGGTTTGTAATTTCGCCATCTTCTACGCTAAAGGTGACAATGTTCAAATGGCTTCGAGGAACAATTCCAAGTGTAAGTACCACGCCGGTTCCATATGAATACACCAGCTGATACTGGGTATTCTCACTGCAAGAGAAGCAGCAGCAATTAATCACTTTCTCAAACAGCTACCCTGAGCTACCTGTAAAGCCCACTGCTCTAGGAACCTATACAGTGTCACTCTGGGTCTCGCAAGAAAAGACTGGGTCAACTAAGTGCATCAGCCAACAGGAGAATTTTTCCCATCAACACAAATGTTTTAGGGAGTCTTCCCTTCAGCCATTGCCTCCTGAAGTTCAACACACCGACCCCAGAGATAGCACAGATGAAGACGACCTATTAGCCCCCAAGGAGTCCATATTCTCAAACAGATGTGCAGGGAATGGTTGCAACTCCCCCTCCCCCAATGTGACATTAAACACACAATATTTTAAGAAGCAAAAGGGAATAAGGGGGTCCTTCCCCCTTAAGACTACAGTTTGAGCGTCAGCGATCTACACGTGTTTTGGAATTGTACCTTTCTGGTAAATGCTCTACCCATTTCTGGTGGCCATTGGAAAGGTAATGAAGAGAAAGGGCAGCCTTCTTCAGGACAGCCAAATATTTCACTGTGTCCTGGAACCCCACCAAGCTAGCCATCTGGAAACTAAACACAGGTGAGAGACAGAGGGTGAGAAGATAATACTTAGAGACTTACCCAGTTTGCAGAGCCATAGCAACATAAAAATTATTTTAAAAAACCCAGCCCTGCTATTCTCCCTCCTAGTAGCTGGCACAATACCTAAACGTTTTCTTAAAAATAATCACACTTATCTAGATATAGTTGATATGTGTGACCAAACCACCATCATGGGTGGCACTGACTGGAGCTCTAACCACGGATACCTGCAGAGAGAGGGTAAGGATGGGACTCAGGACCAAAAGTCCCATCAAGCCAAAATGGCATCTCATAGCCCAAAGTGGTGCACACTGACAATGGTGCACAGTCTTCACTCCAAGTACTAAAGCAATAAGAATTTTGAAAGGTTACCATGGGATTAGTCCTGCATTTGATAAATGACTGCAAAATTCAGCACCTCTGCATTGTTCCTACAAGTGTTATTTTATGATCCTCACAGTGAATTGATTTTGTCCCAAAAACATAACTACACACAGCAATGCACATTCCAAAGGGTAGAGAGAGACAGTCCGCTCAAGATTTCCCACCTGCCAGTGTCCAGTGATGTCTCCCAATTCAGCCCTCCAATATTTGTCTCCCAGGAACGCAAAATATGCCCACCATTGGACAGAGTGATGGCATCTGGCAGGGAGGAGAGAACAACAAAACAAATATTTTTATATTGGCTCCTTTATTCAGCTCACTGCTGATCCTCCAGGTTACTCGCTCTTCCACTGGTATGAACAGAACTTTATTGATCTTAATGGATTAACAAAACACAGCTGCTTTGCTTCAAAGTCAGGAAGGTCATTTTGCATAACATGCACAGAGAATTTAAGGTTTTATAGCTCACTTATACTCTCTTAGCACTAAAAGTCCACGCTTCCTAATGTTATGTAAGTATTATGCATAGCTGTGGTCCTGACATCACTAAGTGATAAATTAAACAGAGGAGATAAGCAGGAAATAATGCTCATGTATCTAGAAGAGAACAGGCCAAGAAGTAAAGCACAAAATATTTTAATACTGCACCTGCATCCACTATAGGCTCCCCATGACTATTAGCTCTAGCAAATTTAACTCTTTGTCCAAACTTAGCTGGAGTTCTGTAATGGGAATGAACAAAGGAAAGCTTATGCCTTGCTTACCCTGTCCATGGATCAGCATGGCATCTACTGTTCCTTCAGGAGTCCCCTTATCCACATGACGCCACACTAAAAGGAACAAGGAGTCAATTGGGAATGAGATTCTTTCCCCGGGGTATTTCATGCTGAAGAAAGGTCCCAACTGGCAGTGCCACTAACTGCCATCCTCTATCTAACCACAGGGCAAATACAGAATAGGTCGTGCCAATGCAAGCTTCCTCAAAATTCCCCTTCCAAAGTGCCAAAGGATAAGATGAGAGAGGAATTCAGTCTTCATGCCCCATTCAGTTCACTATGCTGGTGAAGAATAGCTCTAGATGTAAGCTACTGAAAACTAGTCATGTCAGCACCTAACTAGTTTACACTTAAAAGTGGGAAATGAAGCCACTAACCTGAAAAAAAATGGTAAGTGTATTTTTATAAATTCCTTGTAACCAGGTAAAAAGTCATGTCTAATTAACCAACCCTCAACTCTTAAAATGGACTATGCACCCAAAGTTAACTTTGGTATAAGCAGGAGTAACTTTTACTGTATGACAGAGTTTAATTTTAGTTCCGCATCCATTAGTTCCAACACAAATGGCAGATCCCGAGTCATAAAACAACAGTTCACTCACGGATTTCTCCATTCCTGGAATTCAAAGCAGCCATCACATTCTTCTCTGTAGCCACAATAAGCTTCTTGGAGCTCTGTGAAGATTCCAAGGAAGCAAATTTGATTTTTCCCACATATTGCTGTCTCCTAAGGAACAGGAAATTCAGAGATTGTGTGAAAAAAATAATACTTTCCACTTAACCTACTGAAAAAAGGAAACGAGATTATTAAAATTAACACACGAGTTCAGAATACAAGCTATATGGTGGCATTCAATACAACAGAGGTCAACCACAACACTACTAAAATCCTTCTTTGGGGAGGAAAAAAAGTCACTGCAAATGAAAAGAGAAATTAAGTCTGACCAAGTGAGAAAGGAATTCTGTGATATTTTGGCACTCAATGTCAAATCTGCCTCTAGGAAGTTCACATCGAGAAAACAAAGAGGCTAATACTATATATTAATTAATAATACATGAAAAAATGAACTGTTGCATTACAGTATAACCAGTCTCATTCTTGCATCTTCATTAAATACTTCCAAAGCAAATGGTGCATTATTGTCAATGAAAAGAGCTGCCACATGCAGCTTCTATTAAGATGGCCCCATGCAAAGAGAAAGTCACTGGTCTTCACAGCTCTTTTGGGGCCATATTCAATTCTTCCCTGAGCTCTCTGTATAAAAGAGTAGCATCAATGGATTTCTACCATCTGACCTACAAACATGCAATTGAGAAGATACATGAAACAACACAAGTTAATTTAGTAATACCTAGCTTGTATACAGCACTTTGCATCAGTAAAACTGAAAGCACGTTACAAAGACCACAATTATCATTATCCCCTTTACAAACAGGGAAACAGGATAGATTACTGTCATGAATGGATATAAACTGTTCAGAAGTGATGGGCAGAGGAGAAAAGGTGAAGTTGCACTGTATGTAAGAAAGCATTATGATGAAACTGGAGAAAAACCCATTGAGAATCTATGGGTTAAGATTAAAAACAAGAGCAACAACAGTGATGTTGTGGTGCGCCAGAAAAAAAATGTGTTGAGGAAAAAAAAAAAGTCATCGGGAACATTTTGTTGCGGCCCCTTTAATTTAAAGTGCCGGTTCGCTCCCCAGCCATTCTTCCTGCCCCCACCACGCATACGTCGGGCACCAAGCCGGGAAAATAAAACGGCGGCCAGCCCGGCACTCGACCTGCCCCCACACAGGAAGATGGGTTGCGCACCACTGTAGTAGACCACCAGACCAGGAAGATGAGGTAAACAAGGCTTTCTTTGGACAAATAATAGAAGTTTCCAGATCACTAGTTCTCACGGGGGAATTCAATGACCCTGACATCTACCAGGAGAGCAATATAGCAGTGCATAGACAATCCAGGAAGTTTTTGGAAAATGTTGGGGGACAACCTCCTAGTCAAGTATTAGAGGAACCAACTAGAGCTCATGCTCCTCTTGACTGGCTGCTCACAGAGAAAAACTGATAGGGGAAGTAGAAGCAGGTGGCAATCTGGGCAGCAGTGACCCTGAGATAGTTAAGTTCAGGATCCTGATAAAAGGAAGAAAAAAAGAGCAGCAGAATATGGGTGCTGGACTTCAGGAAAGCAGACTTGGACTCTCTTGGGAAACTGATGGGGAGGAGCCACCGGAAAGTTACTCTGAGGGGGAAAGGAATCCAGAAGAGCTGGCTGTATTTTACAGAACCACCAAAATGAGACCGGGTATTTATATGGCTATCAAGAATACCCAGAATCATATTACAGTGAAACTCCAATAGTCCGGCATCCAATAGTCCGGCACTCCTGATAGTCCGGCATCAAAATGGCAAGAGCCTAGTGAGCGAGCTTCGTCAAAAAATGAGTCACAAGGTAACAGCGGCAGCAGCTGAACTGAGCAAAAAGGCTTAAAAAACCTAAAACATTACAGTATACTGCATACAGTATGTACAATAAAAAGGGTTAAGAACACTTTATATACAGTATATAATGTATACAGTATATAACCTGCTTATAGTACCTCCTGATAGTCCGGCATATCTGACAATCCGGCACCACCTAAATCCCATGGGTTCCGGATTATCAGAAGTCTACTGTATTAAACAACCATTCTGGAAAGTATGTGAAGGCTCAGGGATCACATCTGGCTGCTACAGGGTTCTTAGTCCTTCCTACAAAACCGGCCACTGATCGTAATAAGTCACGAGAGACTAGACGGCTCTTTGGTGTGAGTGTGACCCAAGAGGGCAAGTCGCATATTCCTATGTCTTTAGGCTGAAAGCCACTGTTGTGCAAAGGTCATTTTCCCCCTCCCCAGCGAGATGGAAAGCAGGCTCCCGCGGCGAAAGGCAGGCAGGCAGGGAGCGGTTTTGCAGGGCAAAGGGCTGTAAATCCGAGGCATTAGTAGGGCAAACAGCGGGTCGGATGA
>JANRFK010003894.1:17164617-17174874 GCA_030068395.1 Apalone spinifera | reverse complement strand
CGCGGGGAGAGGCTCCTTCTCGGAAAGGGCCGCGCTGGGCCGGCTGCAGCGGGAGGGGCTATTCCGCGAAGGCCGCTCTGGTCAGGCACCTCCTAGGGCACCTCCGGGGGGCTTCCTATCCCGGCAGCCCTCGCGGTGCAGGGGTCCTCGCGGCGGTCAGCTGGGGCAGCAACGTGCGAGCCATGCCTAAATCCAAGCGGGACAAGAAGAGTGAGTGCCCCTCCCCCGCCCGGCGGCCCGCCGCCCCCTCCTGGATGGGGGGGGCGGCGCTGCGCTGCACGCCCCTGCCCAGGCGGGAGGCCCTGGGGGCGGCCAGGGCCGCTCGCGTTGCGGTGCCACCGCTGAGGGGGAGCCCGGGGCGCGGCTCAGCGCCTGACGTTAAACCCCTGCGGGGTCACCACTGGCCCGTCGGGCGCTTTGCTGCGGCGCGAACCCGACGGCCGCGCCCCGGGCCGTGATGTTGGTTGTAAATGTGGCTCCTGAAGTGCTGAGGCCGGAGCATCCCTGCTGGGGGCTGGGCTGTCTTGTGGGGTGCGGGTCTTACGGCTCTGGAGGGGGCGGGGCGAAGAGGCGGGGTTGGTGGGCCTGGGAATTGGAGAACCGCTCCAGCAGCCTCTGAAAAGCGGTTTCCCTCCTATTGATGCGTTTCTTAGAGGGATGTCAAATCTCACTTAATCAACGAAGGGGGCAGTAGGTGGGGAGGAGGGCAAGGGGGCAATGCTCCAACCTGGCTGGGATGGAGAGGCACCCCTGCCTTCAGAGCGTGTGAGCCCACTGCAAAGGCTGCCGTGGGCCTCATGGGGCTGGAGCACCTCAATGCCTGTGGCAGTTGGGGAGCTACTCCAGTCCCTACACAATAACTGGAACCAGTAAAAGCGGCGAGGAGTCCTGTGGCACCTTATAGACTAACCGAAGTGTTTGGAACATGAGCTTTCGTGGGCAAAGACCCACTTCGTCAGATGCATGTAGTGGAAATTTCTAGAGGCAGGTATAAATATGCAGGCCAGAATCAGGCTGGAGATGACAGGTGGGTCCAATCAGGGAGGATGAGGCCCACTTCTAGTAGTAGCTGATGTGGAGGTGGAAGCAGTAAGTATCCTCCATTAAGGGTGACGCTTACTGGTTAACTTTTCACATCCCTAGTTTCTTATCTCTTACCAAGAGTGTTGCAAATATCTGGTGGCACTCTGTTGCGTATCAGTGGTTTGTAGATCAGGGTTGCAATAACTAAACATAACCCTGATCCTACACTGTGCAGGGCTAGAAGGTTGCACACGGTCTTCTAAGAGTAAATCAGAAGTCTTCTGAGTTAATTAAAGCTGATGTCCATATTGTATTTGGTAGCCACGCTTCTGTGCTTTTTATCTGTACTTTCTCTAAAGAGTGCCTGAGCTATAGATAACAGCAACTCCTCTTCTTCCTTTTAGTTTCCCTAACAAAAACCCCAAAGAAAGGCTTAGAAGTCAAACAGAGTTTAATAGAAGAGGTAAGTAAGAGCATATATCTTAAGGTACTGTGCTCAGTTTTCCATTCTGTGTTGGAGAAAACCATATATGTGCCCTTTTCCTTCTATAGAATCTCTTCCTGTGAGGATCTTAATGTATTTTACACAGACTACGTCTCACAGTATGCTTTACTGACGTGAGGAAACTGATGCACAAATAGGCAATTTGACTAGACTCCAGAAACAGAAAAGAAAGTTTGAGAATGGTCCAACTGTTGCCAGATAAATTCATTATTAATCTGTTAAGATTCTTTTTTAAAAGAAGTTATACTGCATATAACAAAACTACCTCACAATTTAAGCTGAGTGCCATGAGGGTCATAAAATTGACTGATTACATTATAGAAGTTTCTCAGTCTATTCATGTATTGGCTTCTACCAGGGTCAGGACATTGGATGAATTGTGCAGTGCAGTTTGGCAAATCCTGTATTTGTATCATAATATATAACATTTATTTTAATGTAAAAGAAATCGAGTTTTTCAGTTAATTAGTTAAAATGGAGAATCTCATATCAAATATCTATAGTTGTTAGTTCCATAAAGAGGTAGATGTTGCCATGACTAGACTTTTTGAACAATCCTTTCACTCCTTCTGTGCTTAAGCTGTTGCTGAAACTCATTGGTATGCAATAGGGATGTTTATTATAGCTGCTCACCATCATGTTTTTCTGCAGTTGCGGAAATGTGTGGACACCTACAAATACCTCTATATCTTCTCTGTTGCCAATATGAGAAACAACAAGCTGAAAGATATCAGAAATGCCTGGAAACACAGCAGGTGAGTAGTCATCTCCGCGATCACGTCCTCTTATGGCTACTGATGATGAGCATTATGTTATAGGTGTACATATACCTCAGATTACTGTACTTACTTCTGTGCGGGGAATGTAAGCTGCTAGAAGAGGCCTATTAATTTTTTTTCCTCTTCCATCACGCAAGAGCATAGTTTCCTGGAAGTAGCAAGGGAAAGGCTGTGATTCCCAGATTCAGAACATACGTCTTCCTCCCTGATTCAACTCTGCAGATGCAGAGACCAATATGATGGATTCTTTTTTTTCCCCCCAATAGGATTTTCTTTGGAAAAAACAAAGTGATGATGGTGGCATTGGGACGAGGGCCAGCTGATGAGTACAAGGAGAACTTACACCAGGTATGTTCTGATGTTCTTAGCTTTTTTGCATGTTTTGAAGCAAATGTTATTTTCTGTAAATCACAAGAAAATAAAAGAATTGCTTTAGAGAGCCAGAACGGATCAATGCTCTTCCATCTGCAGCTGACATAGCTTGTCAGCTCTTTGAGGCATGGGCCTCTTTATGCTCTGCACAACACCTAGCACAAATGGGCCCTGGTCTACGACTAGGGCTTCTAAGCACTACCAGAGTGATGATAATAAAAGCCAGCTTATCGCTGATATGTAGCTCTTTTGGCAAGTTGCCTTTGACAACAGTCCCAGTTCCAGTGTGTGCAGCCTTTTGACTCAAAGTGATGGTTAGCTTCACATCAACGTAGCTTTGTTCATTGTAGGTTCTTCCACTTCAATAAGAAATGTATCCTTTTAATCAGTTCACAGGGCAAATCACTGTGCTTTGCTCATAAGATTCCTATTTGGGGGTGTTCCTTGTTAGCATTGTAACTCTATTTGTAGATACAAGTCATGCCCCTTGTCCATGCATTCTTGCTGTGGAGGCAGAATTGTTGGGAGAGCTAGAAGAATCTCTACCACCGGAGTCTTCAAATCTTTTTAGCCTCTCACTGAAATAGGACTGCAGCCAGTGTGCAAATAGTATGAACTCATCCATCCAATCTTTAAAAATAATTTGGAGCCTCATCCTATGGAATTCTTACTACAGTTGGAAAAACTGAACTCTGATGCTAAAAGCCTTCACAGGAGTCCAAAAATTCTGTTTAACTCATTTTTCTTCTTCAGTAATTCTAGATCCTACTAACTTTTTTTTTTCCGAATGGGATTTCTCTTTCCTTGCCAAACTGCTGACAATCTTAACTTAGGTCCCAATAACTCACATTATAGGGGGAGGGAAAGAATATAACCTCCTTTCTCCACATTTATACCTGGCATGTCCTCTCAAGCTACTGCTTCCCTCAGCCATGCAATAATGTCATATTAGGAGGAAAAGTCTCCTGAAATAGATTTGCCATCTACATCCTGTCCTTAATTTAGTCCTCACAGCATCAAAGGGCTGCAAGAAACATTGGGGCTGATTAATCAATATCTGAACCCCTTAGTGTTGGGGGGGCTTCAGCACAGTGCAGGATCAGTGCACTGCTGAATTCCATGTGCTGCTTATTTTCCAGGTCAGCAAACACCTAAAAGGTGAAGTTGGTCTCCTGTTCACCAATCGCACCAAAGATGACGTAAATAAGTAAGTGTCCGTGGGGGTAAAATAGGGGCTTCAGTCTAATGGCACACTTGTAGCCAGACTTGCATCTTGGCCGAGAGAGAGCTATACAGTTCAGACAGTCTCTCTTCTCCCTCATTGAAACAGAAGCCACTATTGGCAGGAATTTTCTTGCTTTCCTAGATGCTGTTCAGCTTAAAATGCTTCTGTCTGCCTTGCTTTGTAGTTGTGATGGGAAAGGCTCAGAGTGGAAAAAGTAGATGGAAGTTGCAGAAGGCTATGCCACGGTTGAATGGGGAAGTGCTGCACATTGTGACTCACATGGCTTCTTTCTTGGAGAGATATTGATAAAAATAACATCTAATGCCACAGGATGAGCAAATGTTCCAGCAGTCCCCGATCCACCACCCCACAAACACAACTGACTGGGCTCTTCCTTTCCTGAATCTCAAGCTCTAACATAATGTGCACATACCTGGGAAGTTAGCATGGGTTAAGCAGCTGCAAAGCTTGAAGGGTCCCCAAGAATTCTCCGGGGCCGCCGCCCCCCCCACACACACACAGGCAACTGTGCACATGAACAAATCACCTGGTATTGCCAGCCTAAGCAGAAGAGAAAGTGTAAAAGCAATAGGACACCTCTTGATAAGTCGCTCTGTTGTTTATTCTGTGGGCCCAGACTTAATAGAAGAATTTTGCTGCTGGAATAGGGGGTGGAGATAGTTGTAAATCTAGGTTGGAAAGGATGAATTTCTTTAAAGTAGTAGGAAAAACTGCACCTCTGCATACTTGTAAAGCTTTTCTATCAACAGAACATTCTCAGTCTTAATCGCTCTCTTTTCTCCCGTCCTCCCCAAGACTTCATCTCTGGGGGGGAAAAAAAGTGAGGCTTTCCATAAGTTGCCACAGTGCCTTAAATTCACTGAGGACTGCATTATATTACTGCTGGTCGGTTTGACATGGAAGATGTTTAGATACTGCAGTGCTGGGCCCTTAGAATGGTGCTGATTTCACAAGTTCTGAACCTTTTGGGTGGGGGGAGCATTCCAAGGCTGGCCCATCCCAAGTGAGGTTAATTCTACAGCTGTAGGCTTCTTAAATAAGCAGTGCTCTTGTTTCCTGCCTCCTCTCCCAGATGGTTCTCTCAGTTCAAAGAGATGGACTTTGCCCGTGCAGGTAACAAAGCAACTTTCACAGTGAGCCTGGACACAGGGCCCCTGGAGCAGTTTCCCCACTCCATGGAGCCTCAGTTACGCCAGCTGGGATTGCCAACAACTTTGAAGAAAGGTATGTGAGCTGGCTGGGGCATGAGATTGTAATTCCCCCTCTGCCACTAAAATTAGTCCAGACCTACTGGCTTTTATTTAATAGATGTTGGTAGCATCGTGACCAGTATATATGGAGAGAGCCTGGCAGGGAGAGCGTAGATGATAGAAACAGAAGACCGTATATGTTTAGCAGGGAACATCTAATACGAAAAATCCTTCCTTCTCCTCTTCCTGCAGTTAGCTCAGAAATTTTTTTTTAATTGGATATTACAAAATTCTTGTCTCTAAGCTGGTCGGGATAAGCTAAGCACCTGACAATAACTCCATTTCCAGGATCTTGTTTTTTCAAATTAAGCAGCTGGTAACAGCTGGGTTTGACCTACAGGTCATAAAGATTTGTCGGAAAAGGTGGTTTATTTCGTTACATGCCTTGAGCCACTGATGCTCATGTGAAACGTCCTGTTTCCCTCCTCTGCCTTTGACAGAAATAGTCTGAATTTAATAACTGCCTAAATGAGGGAACCATGGGAACTCAGCATTTGAGAGGGGAAAGGTGTGAAGCAAGCACCTGCTAAGAGATTGGTCATTGAAGGGGGTTTACACTGCATGTCATTTTCAACCACCGATGCATGCCTTACATTAGGTTTCCTCACAGAACTGGCTGAATTTTAGCATAAAGATTTAAAATTGAGACAATCATTGAGCCCTCGTAAGAACTGTCCCACTGAAACCTGCTGGTTTGAAGCTTAATTACTCTATGCAGCCAGCAATAGAGAACCAGGCTGGAAACTCTGATTGCCACAACAGTTCTGGTGTACCACCACTTCACGTAGTATTCATCTCCTTGACTCAATCCCACCTTTTTGCTGCCTGTTCCTGCAGGAGTGGTGACGCTGCTTTCAGATTATGAAGTTTGCAAGGAAGGAGATGTTCTGACCCCTGAACAGGCTCGTGTCTTGGTAAGTAACATACTAGCAACACAGTTACCCAGCTGTGGTTCAGCTGCAGCAAGTATTTTGATCCACTAACAAGCCGTATGGATGGTTCAGTTGGAGATTTGTGCGGAAATCACATTACTTCCATATTGGGTTTTAGCCATAATTCATAGCTGCTGTTCCTTCAGAGCTGTTTTAGCTGGGCTGGGAATTAACAGCCAGCTGGAAGAATAGTAAGCCCAATGGGCAATTGAAGGAGCTGGTCACTTGAGAAATACCCTGTGCAGTGACAGATATTGCTTACTTATAAGAACAGATGGAGAAATGACCAGGCTGCTGGATAAGTGAGACCAGGGCATTGCTCAAACAAGTAAAGGCCTTGCCTGCTGAGACTTGAATCCTACTTGGCATTCTAGTTTCATACTGTGAATTTTGAAACCAGCCGTAAAATCATAGCTGCCGGAGAGGGGTGTGAACTGAGAAAGGGATCATCTAATCCAACTTGAAGGGAACAGTCTGTATCAAAAGTTTTGTGCTTTTGGTCTAGCTCAAGTTGGACAACTTTTCCCTATATTCAAATGCACCCTGTGATTCTTGCCTTACCCACGTCCCCAGTTATAAACTAGACATGACAAAAGAGGTTACTTAATGTGAGAGCAAGACTTGCCACAAGAGGACTAGCAATGTGAATGACAAGTTCCTATCTCCCTTTCAGAAACTCTTTGGCTATGAGATGGCAGAGTTTAAAGTGACTATCAAGTGTTTGTGGCATTCTGAGACAGGAGACTTTCAGCAGCTGGTGACAGACACAGAGGAAGCCTGCGAGATGGAGGAGGAGGAGGAAGACAACAGTGAAAATGACAACTAACTGAAAGACCTGTGATAGGATATTAGAGACACTTTTTCTATTTCAGAATAGTCCATGGCTCCTCGCACTCAGCTGCAGCGGGAGAAAATTGATCAACCCACAGACTTGCTATTTATCAAAAATGATGCAAATGGTTTATATATAAAATTAAGTAGAAAGTTTGGATCTTGCCTGTGCAGCCTCTTACTACCTGTTTAGGAATCTCTGGGACAGGAAAAATGTGCAGAACCTGAGAATAAGCTAATGGTTTCATTAAGTAAAACCTTTTTGATGATGTGTCTATTGTTCAAATTTGAGCCAGATCTACTTCCTCACTCCATAATCCTTCCTCTCTACAGAAAACAGCTTTAGAACTGCTCACTTTGCATTAGAAATTATAGTTAGATGGAGAGAAGTTGCTTTTAAACAGTTGGTCTCTGTAGGAGACTGTATTTCTTTGAGAGCAGATGCTGACTAAACTACAATTGAAGCCCAAGGACAAAGTGTAGTGACTAAGTTAGTTTCCCTCATCTATGTTTTATTAACTTCCTTCGGTCTTCACCAAGCCTGTTTAACAGTGCATTATCAGAACTATTGTAGCTTCCCTCAGGCATGGTATTTCTTACTGTAGAATAGAAATAGGGCAGCAGTTTTCAACCTCTTTTTCAATTTGCAGATTTGCTACAAAATTTCAAATCCGGGTCCAGATCTCTTTGGGAAAACTCAGTCTGCAGACCACACATTAACAATCACTATTTTATGGTACTGACAATCTGTTGCAGCCCATAGGTTGAAAATTCTTCTGTACCAGTGGTTATCTTCACTCCAAGTTTTAATATAGAACATATGTGATTTTCCTTTAACTGGTTCATGGCTGAGCACATCCAAAGCTTTGAGGGAATGAGTATTTTTTTTTGAAAGCGGAAAGAATCCTAAAAGCTATACATAAATGTTTATGTAAGTAAGTAGAGCTGCTGTTGAAAGGCAAGTGAAGATTCTATGTGTACATTCCTCAATCTCCAAAAGCAGGCAAAATCCAGTAATTAAGAATTTAGGAAGCTGAACTAATGTTGCAACTCATGGTCAAGACAGAAGGGGGCACTCTGCTGGTAAAGCTGTCACATGACCAGTTGTAATTCCTTCCTCTGGTACTTGCAAGAGTTAAGGTTTGAACCACAACGTTAGGTTACACACTGCCTATTGAAAATGCCACCAGAGAGCAGGTGAGGGTTGCCAACACCCCAGGACTGTCCTGGAGTGTCTAGGAGTCAAAGATTTAATCTTCCATTAGATAGTCATGTGATGAAACTTCCAGAAATATTCAACCAAAATTGGCAACCCTATGCAGTACTGGTCTTGTGTGATGTTCACTGTCCAGATGGGTTGTCTTCAACAGAACTGAAGAAGTTATCTAACAACCAGGAGTAAACAGTGCTATTTAAAGGTCAGGATAGTGCCTATGCCAGAGCCAACAAACATTACAATTTTTCCTGCAGTTTTGCTATTTAAAAAACATGTTTTAGGAAGCCTGCTCCTGGACTGAAATTCTGCTGGCTTAAGACAGTTTCAGAAAGCCTACTATGCACTTTGATGTTGGTCTTATTTTCACAGCTGCTGCCTTGGAAATAGTGATCAAGTAACAGCTAAAGTCTCTTCAAGAGGGACTAGCTCAAGCAAAACTGGAACCTGCCCCTTTCCTAAAATGAACTCCTTTGCTTTAAGCACAGCCCCTCGTGACTGCTACTGTAACTGGGTTTGGCTGTTATTAAAACAGATAGGGATATAAGTGACTAGTCAACTAGCTGATAAGCATGACTAGTCACTCTCCTCTCCCTTCCCTAATCCTCTTCCCTCCCTCTCCCCGCTCCACTGCTAGGGGGAGCCAACTTAAAAGCCAGGTCCACCCAGCATCATGGCCGGCTTGCACCAGTTCCAACGGCTGCATTTCTGCTTTTGAAATGTAGCAAGAGCCCCCTGCTGCTCTTCTGCCTTTTAAATGTTATTGTAACAAAATTTTCTCACAGAACCCTAATTGTCACTTTGCGGAACCCCTGTGTTCCGCACAACACCATTTGGGAAACACGAGAGTAGTCTATTGAAATTCCATCAATTAGCTGATTAATTGAAATGTAATGCTGCTAGCCCCAGAAATTCAAAACAAAACCCAAAATGCAATTAACTAAGCATGGCTTGAGATGCAAAATGCTTTATTCTCACAGCAAAGACTCTCTACAGATTGAAGCAAGAAAACTACATTCCCCTTGGAGACTTCAACTGGCCAAATCAGAGCCAGTTCCTTCTGCAAATTACATCACTGACGCACAACGCTATTCTGTGCGCTCAGGTGAAAATAGGAGCTGCCCTATTGAGGGATGTTTTCATAGCAATTTTGGCTTTTTTCTTAAACCTACAAGTGATGGCTTGGACACCATGTGCCCCAATCAAAGTCAGCATAGAAACAGTGAGCTTCAGCTCTAGTGCAAGGAAACCCCAATGTGGCACCAATGCATTCGCTACCTGGAACCCTGGTCTGAGGACAACAAATCTAAACGCTTCCGGAGGAGTGACGAGGTCTCAGGTGCTAGAAACTTTGTTACCATCCCCATTCTACTCCCATTTTCTAGCGGAAGTAGTTGGGACAGTCATGTGCCACTAGGTTCCAGGCTTTATCAAATGCTTCCACCACAGCTGGGAGCAGAGGGCCCTCTTCAACGCACGTGAGGTTCTGCAGCAGCTGATCCATGTTGGACATCCCAATGATCACCGCATCTCCAAGGGCACCCTGCAGTGGAAAGGAAGGAGTTACAGTATAGGAATAGCAACCTGCCTCATCTTGGAACAGCTTTCAGCTCTTTTTGTCTTGCCGCCGAACATTGCTCTTTGGCAACTACTCCAAATTTGGAGAAATGAGTCTTTACTTCAGTCCTGTAAACAAGGCCAGGCCTCAGTGTACTGTCACTGCCTCCAAGTCTTGCCAACACCGCAAAGGCTGCCAATTCATGGTGTGTGTGGGGCCAGGAGATGTTTTGGGAGGAGGAAGACGACATATAACCATTGATTTCCTGGCCACATGAAAAGCCAGTTTATCACCTCCCGAGGAAGTGGCTGACTGAGAGAAGTCCAAACTAGAGCAACTAGCATTTAGCATCTTCGACTTTCCCTCAAATCAGAGACAAGATGCAGGGGAAGTGCAGATTTGATACACTCCCATACTCCTGTTGTGTACAACAGCCTGGTATTTCAAGACCAGAGCAATGCAATGTTCCAAAAAGGACAGAGCCGTAGACTCTAAGGCTACGTCTAGACTGGCATGATTTTCCGAAAATGCTTTTAACGGCAAAGTTT
>JANRFK010003894.1:17138082-17151756 GCA_030068395.1 Apalone spinifera | reverse complement strand
CCGGTGCCAGCTAGGAGGGGGCAGGAACCGGCAGTGTCCGGACCCCGCGCGCTACGGGTGGGGAAACCGAGGCACGGGGAAGCGGCTTGCTCAAAGGCAGGGACAAGTGCCGGGTCTCCTGTGCTGCCTGTTCCAGACCGGTCGGAAGGAAACTGCCTCCCCGGGGAGGAGAGACCCTTTGTCCCTCTTCACCCCCTTTCCAGGGCTCATGGGGTGGCTTCCTCCCGTGTGATAAAGTCGAGTTGGCGTTGGTGCCTGCAACCTCACCAGGGATTACAGAGGATTGAAGGGATGAGAGAGGGACGCAAACAAGAGCTTTCGCCACACTGGCCAGGGAGCGGCTCGCAAAGTGCAGTCCACCCCTGTTCCTCTAACCCTTGGACAACATGGGCTACCCAGCTCCCCCCCACATTCTGTTAAAAACCCTCCACAATGCCAATTTTAAATGTCCTAGCTCCCATGCTGACCAGTCACTTTTAGCTCTGAATGATGATCCTGAAGTGTTTAATTCAGAGGAAAGCCCTGGAAAACCACATAAACAGACACATTTCCTGCATTAGCAGCAATAACCTTCCCACCCTGTTGGGGGAACAATCTCTTGCGGGGAGAACCAATGATCTAACAAGATGCTGACTGGCATCAAGCCCTATCCTCGTCCTAGGCCAGTAAACTGACTTTTGTGGGCCTATCGTGGCTGAGAAATGGGACAAACTATAGTATGATTCCCTCTAAATTCCAGGCTGGGTGATGAACTCTGTCCAAAACTCCAACAGGGAGTGTGCATTTTGCCTGCCTGCAGAACCTTTTGCTGGCATTTCTACCCTGCCCCCTACTTAGGGTTGCCAGATGGTTTCAGAAAAAAATATACAACAACAACAAAAAACGCACCAGGAAAAAGTTTGAGCCCCCCCCCCCCCCCCCCCCAAAAAAAAAACCCAACAAAAAAAAGCACGGCTCCTTTAAAAACCGAGTGATGAGGCTTTTTGGACCTAACAGGCTGCTGGTGGCCGCCCACCATCTTATTTCTCTGCGCCGGGCCGGACAGCTCCCCTGCGGAACCTGGTAAGCAATAGGATTGCCACGCTGCCTGGGATTTTCGCCTTCTGGCCGGGGAAAAAAATGAGAAAGTACCGGATATTTTAGGTGTCCGGTATTTTCTGAAAATTTTTTTTTTACAGGACAGGAGGTGAAAATACCAGAGTGTCTGGTTCAATACCAGATACCTGGCAACCCTAACCCTAATGTTCCTGCACGCACAGTTGTAGGTGGGAGGGAACAGGATAGGAGACGTCTTCCATCGTTGCCTGGCCAGAATGACTTGAACCTATTTTCCCAATTTATTAGTTGTTAGTATTTGAGGACTCCACCCTTTCTTCTGCACCAGCATTTGTATGCTTGGTTAATCTTTCATTTAATAAATCAGATGGTT
This sequence comes from Apalone spinifera, assembly GCA_030068395.1. Classification (NCBI taxonomy): domain Eukaryota; kingdom Metazoa; phylum Chordata; order Testudines; family Trionychidae; genus Apalone; species Apalone spinifera. Next base: position 17,150,327 of record JANRFK010003894.1, on the reverse strand, counting down.
GTTTCATTTTGCTTTTAAGGTTGCTTTTTCCTGTCACTGGTTTGAGAGCTTGCTGGGCAGTTCTGAATCATCAGAGAGGTGGTGCTGTTCAAGTGTTATGTAGGCTTGTATGCTGGGAGGGGAAGTCGTGTGCCACTGCAGAGGCTGCCCTTGCAGTCTAGATGAGACCCAAGTCTGAACAGACCCCACAGAGCTGGGGCTCAAAAAGGGAAGTGATTAAACTGTCATTGCAGGCAGTGTACTTCTGTAAGTATTTGCTAGTACCTCCCCTTTGCCGTTACTGGTTTTCCTCTCTGGCAACCACTGCTTGATAGATGAAGTGTAGGTCTGGGATTTAAGAGGTCTGTCTCTTGTGCCTGGCTTTAGATAAGCCCATGACTCTGTTTTCCCATCTGTAAAATGGGAATAGCAACCTCACCAATATTTCTGAGGTTCAGTTTATTTGGTAAAGTGCTTTGAACACTTCTGATGCAAGCAGAATAATTAATAGGTGAGTCCCGGACACCTAATGATCAGCTGCTATGCAATCTCCTACTCATGGGGTGTAATTTCAGTCTTCTGTGTGTGTGTTTGTGTAAAGCGTCGCAAACACTCTGCTAAATGAGCTGGTGCCATACAGGTCTGCTGAATATGAAAGAGACCTTGTGACTAGACATCCAGGCTTCAAAAAGTAGCTGAAGTGCAAGTTTCAGCTGCTGTTGTACTTTAAGGAACAACTTGGGGAGTTTGTAACCAAGCTGTTCTTGGCTTGGGGGTAGAAGTAATAAATGGAAACTTCTCTGACCAGTATCTACAGCTAAGAAGAAGTGAGATATGAAGGTACTGACCTCAGCTGAGCTTGTCAGACATGAGTTAAGAGCTTTAACTTTGAACAAAGATCCTTTTGCATGGGTAAGGTGGCTAGACAAATTCTTGTCTCTGTCCGCCTTGTGTGATATGTAGGAAAAGCTTTGCAGGAGGTTCAGGAAACGGCACAGCAATAGTGCATGGAGCCTACCTGGTTGTAGTTTGCAGAGTTGTCAGCATTTTGATAAGTCCTCTCTCGACAAGGAAAGAGAGAGCCCAGCTACCAGCCAAAATCTGGAGGAAGGGAATAAGCATAGCCCTCTTCATTGTCAGAGCATAACGTCCCTACTAGTCAGCTGAGAGATGAGTTCATTAATGTACTAGGATAGGGCTACTCAACACGCAGCCCATGGGCCGCATGTAGCCAGTGCGCGGCCTATTTGTTTGCAGCCCACAGTGCAGCTTGGGTTTATGCAAGGCTCCCCCACAGCTCGTGGGTGGGATCCTTTGAACGTGGTCTCCAGTGGCGAGTCAATATAATGGTCTTCTGTTGATATGCGATTTAGTAGTTAAATTCCTGGACTGTCACTGCTCATTAAAAGTGCTGTTATATGGGTGGAAATCGGGTAAAAGTTGCATTTTATTAATATCAGAGAACTGACTTAAATGGGGCCTGCGTGTTGTGTAGTCTTGCCTTAATCTTTGTATTCATGCTGTCAGTGTGAAAGAAGCTATTTGCATGTATGTGTAACCACAATTAAGTTGCGGCCCTCGGCCAGTGAGTATCATTGGCCTCTGGGGCTTTCAAAGTTGAGTACCCCTGCACTAGGATATGGTGGGGGAAGCTAGGAATTAGTAGAGGGAAAGTCTTGTTCCAGCCAGTGGAACTCCGTGAGAATTTTTAATCAAGTCAGAGGTTCTCACCTTCCTTCTGATCATCTGGCCTATGGCCATGGTGGTATTCCTTCCAAGGCCTCCTCCCTTTTACAGTGCAGTAGACTCATTGACTTTAAGAGCAGAAGGGACCATTATGATCATCTAGTCTGACCCCCTGCACAATGCAGGCCACAGAATCTCACCCACGCACTCCAGTAAAGAGATGCTGAGCAGATGGGCTCCCTGGGATGAGGCCTTTCAGAGGGAACAAAGTGGCTTAAAAGGGTGGGGGAGTAGGGATGTAAGCGACTAGTCGACTATCCAATAAGCAAAAGCTTATCAGATAGTCGACACACTAGTTGACCAGTCGCTTCCACCTCACTCCTCTCCCTCCCACTTGCTGCCTCTATCAGAGTGGGTAGGGCTGGTGCTAGGGGGAGCTGGCTTAAAAGCCATTTTTCCTCCAGCTCTGTGGGAGGGGGCAGGGACGCAGCATCAGTGTTCCGCATTTGAAATGTACAAGGGGCTCTCCTACATTTTTGAAGGCGGAACGCTGCGCGGCACTTCCGCCTTTCAAGTGTAGCAACAGCCCAGGAGGCTCTTGCTTCTGCTTTGAAATGTAGCGCCCTTATCGACTAGTCAATGGAAATTCCATCGACTCCTCAGTTAGTTGATTGATCTAATTTTATCATCCGTAGTGGAGAGAAAAGACACTTAATGATGCTAATTCACACTCTCCATGCTGTCTGTTCCCAAAACTTAGTGCAACTGAAGGCTGCCCCTTGCCTGACGCACCATGAGTTTTCCATAGACCAGTGGTCCCCAACCTTTTGGGACTGCGCACGTGCCCGGGGGCGCAAGAATGGCTTGGGCCAGCCCTGATCACTTGGCGGGCACACACAAATGCCCCGGTGGGCGCCATGGCGCCCACAAGCACTGCGTTGGGGACCACTGCCATAGACCGGTCTTCTGCAGGTCATGCCATGCTGGTGCCAGCATCGTTGCCAGCAGAATGTCTCTGACTGGCGTTGCCATAGCAATAGCCACACTGTGGGCCCAGTTCTCTTGCTCGCTCTGGTCTAGCTCTGCTGGCTTCGCGGGGGGACGGGGGGGGTGACGTGTCAGGGTTCCCCTTGATCCTGCAGCCCCGTAGCACCAAGAACAGACTCTGCCAGCCAGTAGAATAGAGGGTTTATTGCTTCTCCAGGATACAGCACAGATGTGATGTGGCTACAGGAGTCAAGGCCAGGATGCCTCAGACCCCTGAGGTTAGGGGGTCCATCATCCCCCTCTCCCCCCCAAGACCCTCAGTTTAGGTTGTTCACTTCATGTTTTCCAGCCAGCAACTGACCCTTCCCCTGACACCTGGTGTTTGTCTCCACCTCACTCCCTTTGTCTCTCCCCCGGGAAGAGCTTTGCTAACTGCCCAGGCTGGGCCTAGGGGTGTGGGCCAATACACATGTGGGTGTCGGTGGGAATCACACATCACAGTGCAGGGGGACACCGGGTTACAGAGCAGACAGCACCCCCACTACGTCAGAGGGGGTTTACCCCTTTCTGAGTCCACAGTGAGAAGAGGTCCAGAGCTGATATTCCAAGGAAGAGGCACTCGGGTGTTCTGACTCGTGGCAGTGTGATGATGAGACTCTCCAGCATGAGTTGGCAGGTTAGCAGGCATCTCGGGCTCAGTTCTGGGGATTAGCCTTTGGCTTTGTTCTCTTTTTCTCAACACTGACTCTTGGTTCGGAAGGGAATTAAGAGGTCTGAAGGAGTGTCAGGGAGAAATAGGCATTCGGTAGCTGCTAAAGGGTTCACTTGTGACATCTCTTGTGATGTGCACAGATAACAGGGGCCAGATAGGTGAGTAGGAAACAGACGGAGTCTCCTCAGAAGACCGGCTCTGGGAAGCACAAGCTGAGTGAGGGGTCATGAGTCATCATCCTGTGTGCTGCTGAGAGGACAGGCCCCGTAGACCTTGTGTATTTATCGTGAACTTAGTGCTGGCTTAGCAGTTCTGGAGATAGGCCTGCTGTTAAAGGACTTTGGGCAATGACTGCCTCTCCACTAGGTTACTAATGGCCCATTCAGTAGTAACTGTTTAACCGCGACATGAGCCAGCTTTGCCCCAAAGCGCTAGAGCTCAAAGGAGCCATTTGGTCAGTTGTTGTTTTACTTTCCCCATTTATTCCAACAGGTGCCGAGTCTGCCTCTGGAGAAAGAGAGACCTCCCCCTTCTGTCTGATCCCGGCAGTCTCCTCCCTCAAGTCCTGGCCCCTTGCTGACTGACTACTATGCACTCCCGGCTTTGGCGAGGTTCCCCAGGAGGGAATTTTTCAGACTGTCCCAATGGCTCGCAGTGGGTGTGGGATGTGTTCAGCGAGTGTGCCCAGGATTACCGAGACATGGCCAGCATTTGGTTGGGTCTGGTTTCCATCGTCTGTTTTGCAGCAGCTTCCTTACCGTAAGTAAAACTCTTGCGCTCCCAGGCCTGGATGCCCTGTGCAGGGGATTCTAGATCTTGCTGGGGGTTTGATCCTTCTGTTTGTGGTGGCTTTCAAAACCTAGCCAGGAGCCTCCATTGGCGGGTGAGAGCCACTTGACCTACCCTACTCAAGAACCTGCCTGGCCTTGGCTTTAAAGGCTGGGTTTATAATATGCAGAAGGAAGAGTGGTTCAATGTACAGACTCGACTTTGTTGGCCACACAACCAGGCATAGTTCATCGATAGTGCTGCTGCCTGCTGTTAAATACCTGTAGTTCCGCCCACAGGGTAGGTGCTTCTCAGGGGTTGAAGTGATTCCCTTTTATGTACAGTTTCATAATGCCTTGGGCTCCTTCAGGATCAGAATAGTTAGAAAGACGGGCTGTCGATTGGGGGAGACACGGACAATGCAGATGCTCTGAGATCTCCTTCCACTTCTAAATATGCAGTGAGGCTGTTTCACACTTAGCGATTCAGCTGCTCCAATGGAACTTCTGCTTAACACTCACTGTGGTTAGCAAATCAGCAGCATCGTTCCTCTCCCCACTGCGCTCCCGTCAGGCTGTGACATGCAGCTCACAAGGACGCAAGGAAAGCAGTCCGGAGAGGCTGAGCTCAGCAATGTCGTGGAAGATGCCCAGCCTACATGGGGAAGGTGTGGGTGGGCAGGACAGCCATATTAGGGCTAACCAGCTAAGACTGTTCCCAAACCAGGAAATGACTCATGCTTGAGTTTAGGAATGTAATCTGTCTACATACCATCAGGCATCGATGAGCAGGTCCGTATCCATCCTGCCGTCCCAGCCACCCCTATAAAATGCACAAATTTAGCTATAACCCCTCGAGAGATCTTGGCATCATTGTGGCTAGTTCTCTGAAAACATCCACTTGGTGTGCAGCGGCAGTCAAAAAAGCAAATAGAATATTAGGAGTCTTGGGGGGGAAAAGGGCGAGAATAAGACAGAATATCTTACTGCCTCTATATAAATCCATGGCCCACACCTTGAACATTGTGTACAGATGTGGTCACCGAATCTGAAAAGAGATCTGCATTGGAAAAGGTTCAAAAAAGGGCAAAAAAATATTAGGGGTTTGGAAATATTAGGGGCGTGACACATGAGAGATTAGAGACTGGGACTTTTCATCTTAGAAAAGAGGAGACTAAGGGGGGATATGATGAGGTCTATAAAATCATGACCGGTATGGAGAAAGTGAATAACGAAAAGTTATTTATTTGTTCCCATAAGAACTAGAGGTCACCAAATGAAATCAATAGGTAGCAGGTTTGAAACAAACAAAAGGAAGTTTTTCTTCATGCCGTGCAGTGTCAGCCTGTAGAACTTCTTGCCAGAGCATGTTGTGAAGACCAGGTCTTTATCTAGCTCTTTTCTGAACCCTGTTAGATTCATGGAGGCTAGGTCCATCAGTGGCTATTAGCCAGGATGGGTAGGACTGGAGTCCCTAGCCTCTTTGTCAGAGGCTGGAAATGTGTGACAGGAGAGGGATCGCTTGATTCCCTGTTGTGTTCCCTTCCTCTGGGGTATCTGGTCTTGGTCACTGTTAACAGATAGGACACTGGCCTAGATAGACCTTTGGTCTGGCCGTTTTTATGTGCTGATGCCTAAGCCTGTTGCTGCAAGCAAATAGCTCTTCAGTCAGAATGAAATGCTGTGTTAAGCTGGCCCTCGCATACTAAACAGAGCTCTGAGCATCACACAATCCTTAGCTGGCTTTATGGCAAACTGAGCATTTTGCTTCTCTTGAGCAATTTGCGCAAATAGAGGGTCACCGCCTGTTTGGATGTGCTGGGAGGCCTCTATTCTAAGCTCCAGACTGCTTATAAACAGGAGCTGCCTCAACTGGACAGGGCACAGCCCAGGAGAGTGGGAGGTTGCCCGGGTTCCTCCCTTCCCCTCCTTGCCCAGCTGCATACCCGGCTGCATTTTGCAGGGCTTGTATTCAGCGTGGGGCAGTGGGCTATATTGGCCAAGCTCAGGGAATGAAGGCACTTGTAGCATAGGTTTGTGGATCCCATTTTTAAAACAGGGGTTCAGCACATTGAGGGGTTGTTTGGGGAATGGGCAGGGAGCCTCCTGTTAGAGGGGAGCAGCCCGTCAACCCAAAGCTGCATCGGAAACCACATTGGTGGGAGAGGGGACCAGCAGGGCTGCTTCACACCTGCCTAGGGGAGAGGACAGTCCTTGCTGCATTGGAGTTCAGCATTTCATTCTGGGTAGATTTGAGGGAGGGGCACAGGCTGTTTTCAGTAGTAGGCCTGAAAACCTGTCTTGTGTCCTGGGCTTTCTTTACCTCCCACCCACAGGTGGAGGCCTCCTTTTGGGGCTCTTAGTCCTTGATTTCCACCTCCCTCCCTCATGGCTGGAGCCCCCAGGCCCACTGCCCCCCCCCCCCTCTGCCGCCAGAGCCACAAGCATCCCTCCCTACCTGCAGAAGCCCCTTGCACACACCCCTTGCCTGGAGGCATCCCAGGTTGGCCAAAACCTAGAGTATATCCCTTCCCTCACCTGCCCAGAGGACTCCAAACCACCCTACGGAAAAGTGACGCTTTTGCCATGCCCCAGGCAGGTGCCGGGGTGTCTGAGGCCATGGTGTTTGCTACTCAGCTTGCTGGGCCACCTCCTTCCAGTCCATGGGGACTACTGATGAACCCAGGAAACGGAACGGCTAATATCGCCGCCTCAGTTGCCCTGGAACTGCATGGGCTGCAATAACAGGGAAACTTTGCCCCAAGCCCTGCAACAGGGGTCCAGTGGCCAAAGAAGAGCCTCCCCCTGGCCTATTATACCCGCTTCCCATGCTCCCACCCTCTTGCAGCCTTGCTCTGCGATCCCTATTTCAGTTTCCATTGCCAAATTCCGCGTGGAGTGGGGCGAGTCAGCAGATCGTGTCAGTCAAGTTTCCCCAAGACAGGACCGGAACCATGCTCTTGTCTGATGCACGTTGCTGGGCAGCTTCCCCATGGGAACTCCAGTAGCGACTTCTCCGCTGCAGCACGGGGCTGCTTCACAGCAACCAGCGGAGGTGACCTGGTCCTGTAGCTTGCGGTGTTGTGACTTTCACAGGCCTCGTGTCTAGCCTTTGGGGATGAGCGTGATGGTTGTTACACAAGGCTGTGGGGGGGGGGTAGGGGGGACATCGATGCCCCTTTTTTAGGAGCCCTGCATCTGTGGGGCTTGTTTTCGTTCTCTTGGCTGATCATGTAGCTGAGTGGAGTTCCTCTGGGCTGTGCCCACTGGCCCCTCACCACCTTTGAGCCTCAGCAGGTTCTGTCAAAGGCACTCTGCTCTGTGTCCTTTCAGTTCCCCAGTTTTGGCCCTTTGACCTTCATGCCTGTTCCTTTTCTCTCCACCCTCCCCCCCTTGTTGTAGCCTGAACTTAGAGTTCTGGGCTAAGTAGTTCTCCATAGGCCAAGAGGGATTTTAGCTGGTGGCCACCTGCATCCCAGTGCCCAATAGGAACCATGCATCCTCGGGGCTGGCCCAAGAGCTGGGTCGCAGCAGGTGGCTTGAACTGTAGATCCCCTGTGTCTGATGCTGGAAGGAGGTGACTGGGATCGTCACCTGACAGTCTTCTCTGTTGGAATGAACCTCCAGAGACAGAGTTGGCCTGAGCAAGCTACTGCTGGCTCTTCATCCCTCAACAGGCTACTGCAGTGCAGCCTGCTTTTAGAGAAGGTCACCTCTGAAGGGAAGCTGTGGCAGCTGGTAGTTCCCCCTCCTGCAAAGTACTGTGAACCTGCCCTCCATTATGTGCTGACTCCAAGGAGGTGTAGCCAGCACCCGTCTCCTCGAAGTGCCAGCTTGGAAGCTGGATCGGCCCCAGAGCAGCGTGGTTGTTCGTCTCTGTTTGCAAGCCAAGCAGAGATTTGTGCAAGGTCCTACAACAAAATGGTGGCAGACCCAAGAGGAGCAGAATCCCAGCTTCCAGGCCATTGTTTGAACCACTAGACCTACCATTTCCTTCTATAAAGCGAGAGGTGGAGAACGCTATGCGCAGGGCAGGCGGGGGGGAGTGTGTGCAAGCATCTCCCATGCAGCTCTGCCAATGATGCTCTGGTGTGACTTGCGGCACCGTGAGTTCGGAGAGCCATGCTGACCCACAGAAGAGCAAAGGGCAGCCGGGGGGGTTGGCCTTGGATCTCCCACAGCACAAAGGTGATGGTATTAAACTGGGGGGCTGCAAGAGGTGAACTCTTGGAACAAGTCAGTAGAGTCTCTCCATACCTAACTTCCCCTCCCAGTTCTCATTAACAGTGGCACCCTCATATTGCTTCAGCTCCCTTGCCAATATGCCTTGGGTTGGAAGATCGGCAGAGCCAGCTTTCCACAGCCTCGACAAGGTCCAGATTGGGGCACGAGAGAATGAACAGTACAGGTTGAACCTTTGGTCCAGCACACACGGGTCTGGCAACATCTGTGGTCTGGCACAGTTTTCGTTAGCTGGATGTCCACGTATCCTGGGCGTGGCCAAGTTTCATGCAATCCCATAAAGTTTGTTTACAGCCACCAGCCCCAGCTCTCTGTTCTGTGCTATTGAGCTCTAATATACCCCTAAATGTCTAAGAGCCCAGTGAGTAGTGGCAGCGTTGGTGATGCTGCTAGACCATCTCTACCTCCTGTCATCCGTAAAGGTTCATCCTGCACTGGCACCACCAGTGGTTGTGAGGGTTCAGGCTTGTGCACGCTAGCTGTATCCCTGTGGCAGCGAGGGGAGAGACCCCACTGACTGCTCTCCTTGCAGCTCTTCAGCCTCATAAAGACACATGGGCCAAAGCCTTCAGACGGAAACTTGCCAGCGGAGCGCTACCAGAAAGCTCTGGTGTGCTGTGAATTCCCCATGCGGACAAGCCCTTAGCCTGCTGCCAGTTCGTGCTCCTTGCAGCATTTAAAAACCTAGTGTAGCATCCAGTCCATTGGCTGTCCCGCGTGGAAGGAGCCCCCCACCTCTGCTCTCTGGTGCACTAGTGAATTGCATAGAGCTGACTGTCTTTTTCTTTCCACAGCCAATATTACCAGGCCTGCAAGACGGGTAACATGGACCAGGCTCTCTCCATATACTTCCTGCTGGGATGGCTGGGAGGAGACTCCTTAAATCTAATAGGCTCTTTCCTGGCCAACCAGTTGCCATTACAGGTAATGGCTTGGGTGTTTCTATGTGATTGAGTGTGACTGGCAAGGGTTATAATGTCTGGTTTCGGGGTGTGGGCACCCGGGAGGAGGACCTAGCTCAGTAATAGGACGGCAACTCCCTAGCCAGTGCTTGGTGCATGTGCAGGGGGAGGGGGCAAGTGGAGTTAGGACACTTAATAAGAGTGACCGTGATTTTTGCTTCCTGTTCTACAACTGCAATAGGGCAAGATTGGCTCGTTGTTGTAACACAATTGGGATCTGGAGCCAAAAGTGTCCAGCATGCAGAGGTGTCTGGCTCTGGGCTTTGGCACTGAACCCTTCTCGCTGTCACTTGCTGATTGATGGAGATTAGCCTCCATTGGTGTGTAGCCTAGGACTCTGGGTCTAAGCTCTGCCAGCATCCTAGGCAGCTAAGACCAGCTGACTTTAACTTTCAAATTCGTTTCTTAAGCACATGGGCAAGAAATGTCGCTGGTTCTCCCTATGGGCTTTCTGAAGGATGCGCTGCCCCCAAGAGAAGCCCTGAAGTTGCTGGAGGTTGTCTAGGTCCTGGTTGTGACCTGAGGGAAGGAGGTTTTGCTCTGTAGGACCCAGAGGCAAAAGTGGGCTGGTGTAGGGGCTGGTATTGTCCAGTGTATGGCCAAGGTTCAAGTGCTGCTACATCGCTGCTCCTTCTGCTGCCCTCCCCCCAAATTGGTGACCCTACCATGGGGGAGTCTGGTCCCTAGGCCAGAGATTCCTGGGAGAGTCGGGTCCCCAGCCCAGAGCTGCCCCATCCCACCTTGGTCACGCTCCGCTGTGTACTGGTAGGTCCCAGTACGTACTTTCACCCCGGTAAGAGCAAGAGCTGTCCGTCATGCAGTCCATGTGTCTCTGATTTGCTTTCTTGCAGGGGGGAGGCTAGTTAGTTACTATCCAGGGTAGGGCATCTCTTCCCCCATTAGGGCAGGGCCCCCAAAGTGCAGCCCCAGGATTCTACATCATCCCCATTTTACCACGGGGTGGTAATTGTACTGACCTTTTTATGAAGTGGCTTGAGAGCATCTGCTGCCAAGTTCTTGGTCAGAGACCGGGATTAGAACGATCACCTGTTAGCCTCCCTGATGGGCTGTGACCTGTGGGGACTGCAAGGGCTGGTGTGCAATGCCTGTGGCTGGATCCAGAGATCCTTCTGGGCTGTGTAATCGGTTGAGCAGAGTCTGGGGGTCCATCTCTGGATGACGTGAGGGAGGCAGCTCTCCCTAGGTCTGGATTATGAAAGGGGCTTTAGGGGAAACAGCCCTGGGATAAGGGGGGCCCCTTAGCAGAGGGCCCTCAGAAGCAGCCACTAAAGCCCCTGTGTGCTGCATTTCCTGGCCAGCTCTCCCCAGTGCGTATGGGGAGGGGCAGGAGGCGGCTCTGCATGTTGCCATTCTCTCCCCTTCCCCCCAACCCCTTGGGGTGAAACCTTCTTGCTGTGAGTGCAGGGAAGCTCTGTCCCTGGGCTCCCCGTAGGCTTTTCCCCTGCCCAGGAGCAGCCCTAGACTAGCTGCCAGCAACTGGCGCCCGAGGCAAACCATGCCATAGGCGCCCCTACCTCCAAACCCGTCAACGATATTGCACCACCATTTGGTGCCCCATTTAACTTGGCGCCCCAGGCAACCACCTAGTTCGCCTATATGGACAGGCCGCCCCTGCCACTTCCAATGGCGGGGAATCGGAGCAGTGCAGGGGCAGGGCCTGCAAGCACAGAGCAACGTGGAACCACCTGTTCCCCGACCCCCAAGCCAAATGGAAAGCATCCCAATCCCTTGCCCACGCCTGCCCAGACCCTGCACCCCCAGCCTGCTCCTTGCAGCCCCCTCCCACACACTGAACCCCCACTGGAACTTAGGGTGGCCTAGCTATGGACCTCCAGAAGAGTTAACCTGTTCCTGGTTCTCCTGTATCACTGGGTTCCTTTCCTCCTGCAGGTTTACACTGCCATTTATTACGTGCTGGCGGACCTGGCCATGTTATCTCTCTACCTCTACTACAAAGTCAAGAACCAGCGCAGGGGCGGTGAGTAGACGGTTACGGCACAATCCAGCAACACTTACATTTTGCAAATGCCTCCTTGAAACCAGTTTCCTCCTGCAGCAGCACAAATGCTGCAAGAGGCGCTCAGGCAGCAGCCTGGCTGCTCGTCTTTCCCATTCAGCCACAAGAGCTCAGCAGGGAGAGGGGTTGTCAGAGGACCCCGCAGGGTAGCAACACCAGGAATTGACAGGATTGTGGCTGTTGGCAATAGGAAGGCCCCCTGTAACACGGGCACCTGGCTTCTCTCAGGAGATCAAAAAGCTAAAAAATTCCCAAAGGGCTCCAGGTAGGAGCCAGATGAAAATCCCCTGAACTCTAACAGCTAGACCAAGGAATACTGTAAAGGCTGGCTTGCTGCAAATGATTGGAAACTAGTAAAAATGATTGGTATCTAGGCTAGCACTAGGGCCAGAAAATTGTGTTGAAGACTTGCAACCTAGTCTATGCAGATGGCAATCCCTGTGTGGCTGGAGCTCTAGCTGTTTCTCAGCTGTTATTTGTCCCGGTAAAGAGTCTGATCTCTTGGCATCCTGGAGCTTTTTATCTGCCTGGAAGCATAAACAAAAAGCTATATTGGCTTAGGGCATTGCCTGCAGCATTAATGGCCCTCAGCTGTGCTTTGGGTCCTCTGCTAATCCACACATGCTACCCTGTGGCTTAAATAATCAGAGGCATGAGCACAAGTTTAATTTCTCCATAGGACTTGTCTGACCATTTTAAACCTATATAGTGCCTCCTATCTGTCCTCTAGCTTTGCTACTTAGTACAGTATAGAATCCTAGAACTGGAAGGGACCTCCAGAGGTCATCAAGTCCTGTTCCCTGACTTGTGGCAGGATCAAGCACGGTCTAGACCAGTGTTTCTTAAACTTTTTAAGACTGAGGAACACCAAG
>JANRFK010003894.1:17122838-17137982 GCA_030068395.1 Apalone spinifera | reverse complement strand
AAATTGCCTGCCCCTTTGAACTCTTTTGTTCTCTGTGGCACCCCTCCAACAGTCTAGACCAAGGGTGGGGAGCCTTTTTAGGGTCAGGGGCTACTGACCCACGTTAAAATCAGTCGGGGGCTGCATGCAAGTGAGAAGCAAAAAAAACAAAACAGTGTCTTCATGGCCCCCAACTGAGAAGGAGACACTCCCCATGTTCCCCTTGCACACCAGAGCCTAGGCAGGCCCAGGCTTGTAGATTTTGTGTGCTCCAGCCCCACGGGGAAATAGCAGTTGTTGGGGAGGGGGAGGGGCTGGAGTGCCAGCATGGGCTCCCCAGTGCTGAGGGGGAGCCCAAAGCCTCAGGGGCCAAATCCGGGCAAGCCAAGGGCCGCATCTAGCCCCCAAGCCCTAGGGATGGTCTAGACCAGGAATGGGGAACCTAACAGCTGTCTGACTAACCTGCTCTTAAATATCTCCAGTGATGGAGATTCCACAACCTTCCTAGGCAATTTAGTCCAGTGTTTGACCACCCTGGCAGTCTGGAACTTTTCCGTAATGTCCAACCTGAACCTCCCTTGCTGCAACTTATGTTTATTATCTTTTGCCCTTTCCTCTGAAGCTAATTTTTCTCTCTCCTTCCTTGTAACAACCTTTGAGGTACCTGAAAGCTGCTATTATGTCCCCTCTGTCTTCTCTTCTCCACACGCAACAAACCCCCTTTTTGTTTGTTTTTCCCTCTTAGATCATGCTTTCTAGACACTGTAATCATTTGTGTTGCTCTTCTCTGGACTTCATTTTGTCCACATATTTCCTGAAATGTGGTGCCCAGAAGAGGGGACAGTTCTCCAGTTGAGACCTAATCCGAGTAGAGCAGAAGAATTACTCCTTGTGTCTTGTTTACAACACTTCTCTTAATCCATCCTAGAATGATTTTTTTTGGGTGTTGACCACATGCTAAATATGAGTCAGTCACACTGATCCCTAGCTCGCTTTCTGCAGTATTTCTTCCTAGACGGGGGTGGGGAACCTTTCTTGGGTCGGGGCTGCTGACCCACAGAAAAATCAGTCATGAGCTGCATGCACGTGAGAAGCCCCTGACTGAGAAGGAGAAAGACACTCCCCACATTCCCCTTTCACACCAGAGCCTGGGGGGAGGGAGGCGGCAGCTAACATAAGAATGGCCATACTGGATCAGATCAACGATCCATCCAGCCCAGTACCCTGTCTGCTGACAGTGGCCAATGCCAGGTGTCCCAGAGGGAGTGAACTGATCTCTCTCCTCCAATCCATCTCCACCCTCTGACAAACAGAGGCAAGGGACACCATTCCTTATCCATACTGACTAATAGCCTTTAATGGACTTAACCTCCATGAATTTATCTAGTTCTCTTTTAAACCCTGTTATAGTCCTAGCCTTCACAGCCTCCTCAGGCAAGGAGTTCCACAGGTTGACTACGCGCTGTGTGAAGAACTTCTTTATTTGTTTTAAATAAACAGTAGATTTTTTTTTTGTGTGCTCCAGCCCTATGGGTGGGTGGCTGGAGCTCCAGTGTGGGCTCCCTAATGTTGCGCTTTGGGGGCTGGATCCAGGCAAGCCAGGGTCCACATGTGGCCCCCGGTCCTGAGGTTCCCTACCCCTGTCTTAGACAATCAGTTCCCATTTTGTATGTGTGAGACAACAATAAAGCCATAGAAGAACCACTAAGAAGAGGAAAGAGACTATTTTTTTTTTCTTTTTAGAAGAGGTAAGAGGTTAAAACTTGGTGATGTTGAGCTTAGCAGTTTACAAAAGTGCTGAGCGAGGTTATACACTTAGCAAGAAATGATCCTTGCCTTCAAAGAGGAGAGAGTCTGACTAAACAAAGGGAGTACATTATCTTCATTTCACAGGTGGGGGAAGGGAGACAACATGACTTACCCAAGGTGTCTCAGAGGATCAGTGGCAGAGTTAAGAATAGATATAGGGCTTGGTAGAAGCTTTTCCTTACCAAATACACATTCTGGACTTGAAAATCCTGCTACTGCCCCTTTTAACAAGGTCACTTCCGAGTTTTGATTTCTCTCCTGAGATGTGAAGGGGCATTGGAAAAAGAGAAGCAATAAGGCTCCATCAGGACTCATTAAGGCTATGTAGACAAATTGTTCCAGAGGAGTAAAAAGAATAGCACAAGCACGAAGCCTCTCTGGATTTTTGTCCCTACATCACAAAATGTTTTCCACCCAGCAAAGGACATAAAAGGCAAGAGGTTCTATAAATACATTGAGAAAGGAAACTAGGTCTATTTAGTGTGAGAAGAGAGTTAATTGGTGACTCAGGCTGAGAAGTCTAATGCCTATTTTGTGTTAATCTTCACTAAGATGATTAGTGGTGATTAGATGCTCTACACTACTAATATTAACAACAAAGGAGAAGGAACACAAGCCAAAAATCAGGAAAGAACAGGTTGAAGGATATTTTGATAAGTTAGCGGTATTCAAATTGGCGTGCCTGATGAAACGCATCCAAGGTACTTCAGTGATACTGGTATTTTGTCTAGTTCCTTATCCTTGAGGAACTAGAGTGAAGAGAATCAGGGGCATTAGACAAGTAAGCTTAACTGCAATAGCTGGAAGGATAGTGGAACAAATAATTACATGATTGATTTGTAAGCTCCTAGAGGAGAATAGGATTTTAAGGAATAGCCAGCATGGATTTGTCAAGAACAAATAATACCAAACCTAATTTCCTTGTTTGATAATGTTGGTGGCCTAGTGGATAAGGTGTGGGGGAAGCAATAGATATGAAAGATCACTGTTTTTAGTGAGGCTTTTGATGGAATCTTATAAGACAGACCCACTTTATCGTAATTTCATCTACCACGTTTCCTAAGAAGACAGGAAATGTGGTAGATGAAATTACAATAAGGTAGACGCAATCAATTGAAAGGTCCTACTTATTAACGGTTTCATGTCAAATGGGAAGGGTGAATCCAATGGGGCCCTGCAGGGGTCCGTGCTAGGTCTGACACTACTCAATTTCAATAACGACTTGGATAATGGAGTAGAGGATGTGCTTACAAAATTTGCACCAGTCACTACAATAAGAGCTAGATTTTTTTTTTAATCAAATAATGGATGTCTCAAAACTCTGTGTGATGCCAATCTTGGGCTATGTCTAGACTACACCCCTCTGTATGCAGAGAGATGTAAATTAGATGTTTCGAAAGCGCAAATGAAGCAGGGATTTAAATATCCCATGCTTCATTTGCATAATCGTGTCAGAGCTCTTTTGAACAAGTGCCGTTTTGAAAGTAAAACTCTGGTACAGGAGCTTTCGAAAAAGCGCCCCATTTTTTTTAAAGAATAGCCTAGATGGTGGTTTTACTTTCAAAATGGGGCTTGTTTGAAATAGCGCCATGATGCGATTATGCAAATGAAGTGCAGGATATTTAAATCCCCGCTTCATTTGCGCTTTCGAAACATCTAACTTACATCCCTCTGCCGACAGAGGGATGTGTCTAGACATAGCCTTGCTTACAACAGTATGGTTTTAAGTTACTCTTCTCCCAAAGTCATCCAGAAGCATGGATTAAAGGTTGACAGTAACTTTAATACCACAGTGGTTATATAGCTCTTCCAAAAATAGGTTTGGTACTTGAGACGTGCCTTGCCCATCTACCTGTGAGGGCAGTAATGGGCCACGTGCTGCCCCTCAAACCGCCTCTTGAGCTCAGTGTGGCCTAAACTGCCACAGAGTCTATATACTTCCTCCTGTGTTCAGGGTAGCAGGGCCTGGTGACCAAAGAATCCACATAAATTCCCCCTGTATTTGGGGGTAGTATGGCCTAGTGGCCAGTGTCCATACTATTCCCCCTGCGCTCAGGGTAGTTCAGCCTAGTAGCCAGCAGCAGAACAATAGGTGTAGGCAAGGCCCGCCTGAGCCATTCGTGTGCCCCGGGCCACCAGCACATGTGTGGCCCCGCCCGGTCCAGCAGCACCCCCTACAATGGGGCTCCCCGGGCGGTAGCCTGTAGCTTGGGCTGGCTCTGGGTGTAGGGTAGGTGAGGAGGGAGTAAGGGAACCCGGGCCCTCCCTCTCCACCAGATCCCAGCCCAGGCCCTGTGAGCAGGGGAGCAGTCCACTGCTAGCTTGGCAGGAAATCCAACTGCAATACGCTGAACTCTCAAGGAACAATTCCACATCCTGGGCTACTTCCAGCCTGTAGGTAGGCAGCTCTGTCTCTTCGCTCTGGGGGCTTTCCCCCCAGCCCCTCTCGGCCTGGCTGGTGCTGCGTCCTCCCCGGGAGCTGTGCAGCTCCTCCTTCCCCTCCAGCAGTCAGCCCTTAGGGAGCAGCTCCACAGGCCTTTATAGCTGGCCTTCAGTCCGTGGGGTGGGGCCTCTTCAGCCAGGTGAGCCAAGTTAACCCCTTTGGGCCTAGTGGGGGATGGATACACCCCATCACAGTTCTGGATGTTAGTCCCACCCCATGTGCAGCAGCAGCTATTCAATATTGTATGGGGAAGGTGACAGGCCATTAAGAACTAATTTAGTGGCTGGGATGGATCACGAGGACTCTTGTTTAAAACTCCAAGTGACCTTGACCAATTAGAGAATTTGGTCTCGAACCAACAAGGTGAACTTCACCACTGCTCCTACTCACTGCCCCTCTTTTTTTTTTTTTTTTTTTTTTTTTTTTTTTTCTCCCTCTCCCCCCCTCCCCCCAATCATGGATGGTCTAGTCCATTGGTCTCCACCCTTTTTAAGCACAAGCTCACTTTTTGAATACAAGTCAGTCCAGGATCTACCTCAAACCCAAATGCCCCTGCCCCATCTCCAAGGGCCTGCCCCTGCCCCGCCCCTTCACTGAGGCCCCACTCCCTCTGTGAAGATGAGGTACAGGGACAGTGGGATGTCAGAGCCTTCCTGCCTCTGTCGTCTCCACCTTGCACAACAAGCAGGAGGCTCCCAGGGGGTGGTGCTGAGGCTCTGGGCAGGAGCAGCAGAACAGTGGGAGGAGAAACAGTTGAAGCGCTGGCACTTGACAGCCTCCCAGCCAAACCAGTCAGGATCACCTGTCAGAGGCTCCAACATCTACCAGTAGATCCTGATCGACTGGTTGGTGACCACTGGTCTAGTAACAGGACAGGGGTCTGAACTTGATGTCCTTTCAAGGCCCTACAATTCTAGGATTGAGTCACATTAAGAACTAATTAGTTTAGCTCAATGGCCTTTCACCACCTTTATACAATATTCAATAGCTGCTGCTATTCATGGGATGATTAACATATACAGTACAAAGCCTATTTTTGGAAACGCTATATAACCACTGTGGTATTAAAGCTACATTGTCAACTTTAAATCCATGCTTCTGGATGATTTTGGTATAATAGTAACTTAAAACCATGCTGTTGTAAGTAATGTTAAAGATTGGCATAAAAGTGTGAGCGAAATGTCCATTATTTTACACAAAATCTAGCTGTCCAATTGTGAAATGGTATACAGTGTAATTAGACACAAAACAGGAATGTATTTGGGTCTGCTGACTTGACAAAGAAACATTTTAAAACATTTGGTTTTAAACCACAAAGAGTGGAAACTTTGGGGACAGCTGTAGCTCCTGAAACTACTTGCAACTAACTTTCAAAAATTAACTAGATTTAAAAGTTCTTGTACCCAAATTCTGGTCAATATAGCTTAATGTTAGCAGAACTGTTACTTACAGAATCTAGTACTTAGTCTGTTTGTGAAAAGGCTTAAACGGTAATTAAAATAGTGTCCTATCCCAAGGAATTTACAATCTTTTTGTTCTGTTTGTACAAATGGATCCTGGCTACCACAATATAAATCCTAGGTTTCCTGGATCACCTTTTAAAATTTTCTCCTGAAAAAACTGTGAGCCCAATGTGACAGCACTGTGATAAAACAGGAGACATGGGGGCAGGGGGAGAGAAGGAGAGTGCAGCTAGACTTGTCTATTCCATAAGTGCTGTGCAGAATTGAGGCCTTAAGCATGTGGTATTAAGACAAAAAAAATTGACAGAAGTGTGTGGTGTGGTGGGTTTTTTTTTGTTTGTTTTTTTGTTTTTAAGCCTGACAGTGTTCCTTTTAAGAATGTTAAGCTCAGAACAATTTCCATTTTGATAGTTGATGAATTGGCCTTATCACTATGAGATAACAAATGTGGTTTGGCTTTTTAATCTCTGAAGTTATTGGGTCCTAAAGTGTGCTTACCCTGGAGCCATGTGTGTCTGCTGCTTGGGCAGACCTATCCACAGTTGTACACTTAAAACTAGAAGTATAGAGGTAGGAGAAGCTTATACACTGTTTGCCTAGGGCAATGGTTCCTAACCTGTGGTCCGCAGACCCCTAGTGGTTCAGATGGTACTGTAGTGAGTCCACAAAGTTTAAAAGTAAGGATCAAGGCAGAGACTTGGACTGGTCGACTATCTGATAAGCATTTTCTTATCAGATAGTCGACTAGTAGGCCCCCCCCATTGCTGCCTCTATTAGATGGGGGGGGGGGGTACTTCAAAGCAGCAGCACCGCAAGGAGCCTGGGGTCAGCTGCTCTGTGCAGTGCTGCCGCTTTGAATGCTCCGAAGAGCCCAGCATCAGTCCCCAGCTGACCCCAGGCTTCGGCGCTTTCGCCTTTCAAGTGTAGCAACAGCCCTAAGGCAAAAATGCATCGACTATTCGATTAGCCAGTTACCCAATACTTAACATCCTTAGATCAGACCTACCATGGGATTGGGACTTTCCATCAGGTGACTTTTGCCCGGGGCTCACTGTTCACAAATATCCTCCTGCCGCCACGAGAGCCCCCTCACTGTATCCGCTGTGGATGGGCAGGGGACAGAGGGGGCAGGGACTGACAAAGCAGCTATATTGTTTGGGGGGAGTCCGTACAATTTTAATAGATTGAAAAGAGGTCCGTAGGCTCAGAGGTTGGGAACCACTAGCTTGGGGTTTCAGACAGGACTCTAGTTGGGGTAGTTTCCTTGGTCTGCTGCACTATAACAGAGTTTAAAGAGACACTAGATAATTGATGGAGGTTAGGTCCATAAAAGGCTATCAGCCAGGGGGTAGGAATGGTGTCCCTGGCCTCTGTTTGTCAGAGGCTAGAGACGGATGGCACGAGACAAATCGCTTGATCATAGTCTTCAGTCCACCCCCTCCGGGGCACCTGGCGCTGGCCACTGTCGGCAGACAGTCTTCTGGGCTAGATGGACCTTTGGTCTGACCCAGTACGGCCGTTCTTATGTACTTCTGTTTCCAGCATCTTGGCTCAGTCGGAGCTAGTGGAAGGGTCTCTTGTCAAGCTGGAAGCTACGCCTCTGGCTTCAGTGTAGACTGACCAATAACGAAACCGAATTTAGTTGTGGTTTTGTTTAGATTTCCTTTTATACTACAGTTTTTTTTCCTTTCTTCACTTAGGAGGTCCTGTCCTGGCAAAAGGAGGGACCTTTTCGCTCTAACTTTGGATTAAATGCCACCTGTGAGGCATTTCAATATCTGCCACATTCATTGCGCAGCCCCTACCTCAGTGCTGACCCGTGAGGCATGGCACTTGGTTATGGAAGGCTGGCTTTGCAGAGACATCTGAACCCCCCTGCTACTATGGAAGTGGGGCCCCCTCCGTCTTCTGGGGGAGGGCATTGGCCCTGGTTTTTTCTGGAGGTGGTAGGACACAGGTTGAAGTGTAATCCAAGCTGCTTCGTGCAGTGCCACGGACGCTCTTACTCCTTCTGTGGCAGCACTTTGCAACTCCCCTCCACTTTCTCTTCCAGTGTTTACACCGATTAACGCAGCCTTTGCCTTCGTTTTTCTGGGAACGGTGTCAGCAACCTCCGCGCTGGGCAGCGCTGGCGCCACAATTGAACCGGTGACCTTTAGAGGGAGGAGTCTGCTGTCGGCTCCAGTGGAGGAGGCCGGATATGGGGTGAGACCTTCTCTCTGCGTGGGGGTGGGGAGAGGCTGAGGATTTGTGGGGAAGACGACTAAGCAGTTGGCAGTGGGACTGTCCCACAGAAAGGGGTCCTGGCAACCTTGTCAGGGATCGTTTCAATCAATAGCTAGCCAAGCAACTGAAGAACTAAAGACCAGGTGGAAAGACAACAGGGTTTGGTCACTCAGGTGGCCTCTCTCTGCCACCGGATGCCTGTGAATCCAAGGCCGCAGGTGTCTCGCATCACAGCTGGTTGTTCTATGTCTTGCCCTGCAGTCTTTCACCAAGAAGGAAATCATCGGCTTCACCATCGGCTCCATCTCCTCCTTGCTGTATCTGTTCTCCCGAGTGCCCCAGATCTACACTAATGTAAGTGACCCCACTGAAGGTGGGGATAGGAACCAACCAGAGCTCTTAACTCCTGGGGGACGTGAAAGGGGCTCCCTTTCTGCTGAGACTCTGGAGCTGGGTATAGGGTGTCCTTAAGGGGTGCTGATGTAAATAGCGGGGGGGGGGCTCCACGATACTAACCAGCTGTTGTCAGAACCGCTCCAGGGGCCATCTGTGAATTTTCACAGTGGTCCAGATTGACCAGCTGAGTTCCATGCAGCAGCTGTGTCTCCTGCTCTGGTTAAAATATAAATACCCCGTTGTGAAGGCAGGACTCTAATTCTGCTCGGTATTTTACAACTGGCGCTGGAAGGATGTTTGTATTGAGCCCACTGTCTCATTTAGGACTCCTGCTAAAGTAGATATTGGTGTGGGGAGGGATGGTGATCAAAATTGCAGATGTTCTCTGGGAGACAATCCCCATTTCAACTTTCCCTCTACTAGGAGCACAGCAGGGAATGATCAAGTGACCAGAGTATGAGAGCGCCAACAGTCTCCAAAAAAAAAAAAGCTTGTTCTTCAGACAGTGGATACCAGAATTCAATAAGCTTAGTCAGCTTCTAGATCCTCCTCCCTTTGTATATTGCCCGGGAATCCATGCCTGATGGCTCTAAAGTATTTCCACTAGCAAGGAAGTCTTCATTCTCCTGCCCCTTCTAATGTGGCTCCCTCTTCCAGTTCAAGAGGAAATCGACCACTGGTATCTCGTACTTCCTCTTCGCTTTGGTGATGCTGGGGAACCTGCTATATGGAATAAGCGTGCTTCTGAAGAACCCGGATCCAGGACAGGCTGAAAGCAACTACATCCTTCATCACCTCCCCTGGCTGATTGGCAGCCTGGGGGTCCTGTCTCTTGATGTGATTGTATCCTCTTCTGGTGATGCTTCTCTTCACCCCCTCCCCCCCACAAGAGTCTGGAGTGTTCTGTCTAATGTGCTGGTTTCTTCAGGGATGGTGGGTGGGCAGGGCTGTTCAGAGACAGATTTTGCCTGAGGCAGTTACACAGCCAAGCAATGCTTCGCAGCTGAAGTCTTTCCCCTTAGGTTACAATAATAAGTGTTGGAGCAGTATATGCTTAGTACATGAAAGCTCCCTGATCCTCCTTGGGGCCTCTGATCGCTACCCTATTACATAACTCTTATCTGTAGCTCTCCATGTGCTTTACAAAGGACATTGTGATTATCTCCCATCTAACAGTGGTAGCCTGTTGGCAGAGAGAACCAACTGAACTCTGTTTTCCCCAGGCAATAAACTCTCTCTTAGGGTACGTCTAGACTGTGGCACTATTTCGGGATATCAGAAGTATCCCACAATAGCAACACCATGTCTTTAAATGTGCCCGCTATTTCCCGAAATATTCCGGCGTCCAAGTAACCCTCGTTCCATGAGGCTCAAGGGAGTTGTCGGAATAGTGCCTTATTTTGAAATTTGGCACAGTCTACACAGCGCCAAACGTCAAAATAACTTTCGACCTAGACTGGGGATAAGCTACGGAAATTGCACAGCACAAAGTGCATAGCTTATTCTGACAGAAGGGTGCTGGCTAGACGCACCCTTAGGAGAAGCGAGGTAGCGCTGTCTATGTAGGTAGGACTGGCTGTAAAGGAAATAAGCCTTATCGCCTTCTCAGATTTCCTTCCAGTTCCTTGCCTATCGCAGGCCTCGCTCATCTGAACAGGGAGAGGTCCCACCTGGCAAGCAAGACGAACCCTGGGACAGCTGACCAAGGAATTGTCCCAAAACAAGAAGGATGGGATATTGGTGAGAACTCTGGCTTCACACTAAGGCACCGTGAGTTGCCATCAGATTTCCTAGACCTGTTCTTGGGTGCCTCCTACTTACCTCACATGGGCATCATGATGATAAATACATTAAGGACTGACACACTGGTACTATGGTAACTGTCTGGCTTACAGAAAGGGATGTAAGCGGGGATGCTGCTTCCTGCGGAAGGTGCCTAGCCACCAGGCAGAGGACTTTCCTGGTGGAGCTCACCTGCTTGTAGTGATGACTCACAAGGGACTAAATTATTGTCAAACTTCTCTACCTGGATCACAGTCACATCTCACTTTTTTACAAAACTAGCTGAATTGGATTCCACTTTCCTTCCTCCCCTCCAGAAGGCATTACTGGCAAGAATGAGAAATTGATGGGGGAGGGGAGAATGGTCTGTCACCATCCTGTTTTAAGCCTGTGGTCAGCTGCTGCGACTGGCTGGCATTTCATACCACCGTGAAGGAGTTAGCCACTGCAGCTCCCTTTGCCTATATGAATAATGCACGTTCTTCTAGCAGCTGGCGGCAGGCCATTGCTGGGGTTGGGGAGAGGCATTTTAATACACGTATCTGTATTTATATTTTATCTAAATATTTGGGCAGCCAACTTTCTAGAAAAATAAAGCCTTGTCCAACGTGCCTCCCTGGGTTTCTTTTGGTTTCAGGGGACGCTTCAATTTTGGCTTGTTTCCATTCTTTCCCACTTGTCCAATTACTCCTTAAAATGGTCGTGGAGTGTGCTCCCCCCCCCCACACACACACATGTTGGTAGAGACTTTAGCCATCTGCTACAGAACCTGGGCCCTATGTTCCCATCCACAGTGCCATCTACCCCTGTTCTAAGTGTGTTAGACCTCTATGGTTTGGCACACTCAGGACCTGAGCGGTCTTGAACTAGGGAATTTGCCGTACCAAGGGAGGTCAGGCCTTGGGCTCTCTGGGGCTCATTGCCTGGCCACAGCACTGCCACCAGCCTGCTGCTCCCAGTACTTTGGGGGGGCTCCTCTATGGGCCACTGGCCCTAGCTGCCCGCACACAGACTGGCACCAGGCAGTAGGGCTCTGCAGCCCCAGCTGCTCTCGCTTGGGCCAGCAGGACTCCCTGCCCTGGCTGCTGGCCCTGACCTGGCTGTCAGGGCTACCTGTCACCAGGCCACTGATCCTGCGGGCTGGCCACCTCCTGGGGGTGTCTGGTTTTAGAACATCTGTTGCCAGACTAGCGAGGCTGAACTTTTTAGTCAGCCACTCAGCTTGCTAGATGATCCCTACTCCAGGCAGCAGATGCCTTCTAGCAGGATAGGCCTAGACCAGCATTTCTCAAACAAGGTCTGCACATGGCCACTGGGGGGTTTCTCTTACAGCTGCAGCCCCTCAGCCTGTGACTGAGGGGAAGTGGGGGCAAAGGAGGGACCTCTCTCCCAGAGCTGTCCCAGGTGGGGCCCTGCCTCTGTCCAGATACACACCTATGAAAGATGCAGGCAGCTAGTGAATTCCTCGCTTTCAGGGGGGGGGAGAGGTTCTGCCTTTATCCAAATGTGGCAGGTTCTGGTTCCAGGCTCACCACCCCTCCCCTAGGCTCTGCACCCCACTGTCTCCCAGCTCGTCTCCCTTATCCAGGGTTTAATTTGTCTTGGGCTCATTGGGGCTGAGTAAGTCTGCTATGAAGTGATACTAACAAGTCAGTTTCCACAGCAGGGGACTTACTAGCTACCAAAAAGACAAGCAAATCCGCGTCTGGTCTGTTTAGATGCAGTAGAGAGGAGGCCTGTTTATTACCTACATTACTTTAGACAAGTGCAAGTTGCCAGTACAGCCCCAGCAAGAGTTGGTAGCCACGCTCCCAGGCCTCCAAAAATGGGTTGAAGTCCTGACCTAGACTGTATCCCTCCTGAGCAACCACCTAGTAGAGGGGGCGGTGGCAGCTTTGCAGGCACTGAGATGAAGTTGGAGGAAGCTACTCTCCTGCCATTCCAGGGTGTTGTGCGAGAGCCTTTACCTTATACGTTGGTCTAAATCAGACACCAGCTACCGCTTCCCATGCCACAATCCCCTGAATGTGGGATTGCTGGCACCAGAGCTTGCAAATATTCTGGGTCTGAGGCCAGACACAGGAGCTGCTGCTGCAACAATGTCATGGGTTTTACTGTTCCTGAGTTGTAAAGGGGGTTCTGGGCACTGCAGGAAAATGGAAGGTTCCCCCTGTGATGGACACCCTCCCCCCCCCGCATATGCTCTTGGAAGTGGACTTATGGACATTAATATACATATCTCAAGTGTTTGGAGCGAATCATTTCGTGTAACCCATCAATCTTCATGTCATGCTCCCCTGGTTCTTTTTATCTCACTGTGTTGTATGTATCGTGTGTGTGTAAAATTACTCACAGGGAGTGAGGAATAATTTGTGAGTTTCAAATGTATGAACAAGAGACATGGAGGGCATTACCCTCAACTATTACATTATCTCTTTTGTCCTTCAGCCTGAGCAGGGGTTGGTAGGGAGTGGCCTCAATCCTTTAACAAAAAGAATAGGAGAAGTCCAGGTCTTTGGGCTGGGCTGCACCTGGAAGAAGGAGCCTGAAACCCCAGAGAGGGGAGACAGCCCAGGTTTAGGATGGCAACTGGAAAAGAGCTTCTAGGGTGAGTCTGATTAAGTTTGTACTGAGGTTTTGTTGTAGAATTAGCCAAGCGGTTTTGTTTCT
Source organism: Apalone spinifera (assembly GCA_030068395.1). Classification (NCBI taxonomy): domain Eukaryota; kingdom Metazoa; phylum Chordata; order Testudines; family Trionychidae; genus Apalone; species Apalone spinifera. Next base: position 17,125,214 of record JANRFK010003894.1, on the reverse strand, counting down.
TTTGCTATGTAACCTACTTTGCTCTGCCTATTTTCACTTGCTACTTAAATCCTACTGCTTCAACTTAATAAAACCATTTTCATTTTCTATCAGACCCGGTGTAAGCGATTGTTAGCGGGGAGGTAACCAGTGTGCACATTCCCCCTTTCATTGTTAAAGGGGGCTTACCTAATTCTTTGGGGTTTGATCCCATGCAGGGAGTGCTCACTCAAGAAGCTGGGCCCTAAACTGCTCTCTCCTTGGACCTGAAATGGTTCAGTGTCTGTTCTGCTTCTTGGTGGGGGGAGGAACCTCAGCTCGGATCCTTGGCTGGGGGAGACCACCAGAGCTGGCCCAGCAGGACGGGGTGGTGAGGAGCCCCAGAGAGCAGGAAGGTGAGTGGCAGTGGCTGTCAGCACCCTGGGAGGCACCCCTAAGAGGTCATCTGTGACTGCACCCCATCACACCCCCATCCCCCACTCCACCTTAAATGCTGTTATAATTACCTGGAGAGCTCACTGTACTGTGGTGTCTGACACCCACTCAGCAGTAGCTGTGCCCTTCCCAGCATGAAGAAATAAATGTCCTAGGACAACTAGGCCTTAAGGGTGTAACCTAAGCTTTTTAATGCAGGCTGTAAGGGGCAGGGTAAGGTGGGGCAAGGCCTCCTGTGTCCTATTCCTAGCTCTTCCTAGGGCCCTGCCACTTACTTACCTTCTTTGGGCCTTGGGCTGATAGTAGTAAAAGGTGAGGAATATGTACTGAAGCTGGACTTTCTCGCAGCTTGGATGGAAGAGGTTTGCTTCTGCCTTGCTGCAGCAGAGTGCTTGTAGACCAGGTGTAGAACACACTGTGTATAGGGCACTGGTGCTACAGGTGTCGGAGTAGCTGGTCTGTGCTTGTCAGCTGAAGCGCTTCATTGACAACCCAAGTCCCTGTTACAGTTCACTGCAGAAGCCAGGTAAGGCGGCTAAGGGGCGAGTGTGGGCCTCCCTGGCTCAGTAGCAGGAGTTGGTGGTGGTAATTGGGCTGCTTCCTCTCTAGGGTGGGTCCAAACTTAGGGGGCTGACCCTTGCCCCACACTCCAAGTTTAGCAATGGTTTGACTGCTGTTAGCATGCAGCTGTTTATGCAGATGCGCAGGGAGGCTCCAGCTAAGGGGCTGGCCATCTTTGATCCCTACAACTTCAAACTAGCCGAGCGCCTAGCACTCCCAATGGTACAGCAATAGGCCAGTGGGTGGCTGCTGCTGCCTCCTGCCGTGGGCCAGTACTGGCTGCCCCTAAAGGCTCACCTGCTTCAGCTCCATACAAGAGGCTGCCTGGTCACAGCATATGTTGTTTTGAGCTGTTGTAAAGCAACGGAGGGTGAGTCTGTTCACTAGGGTTATAGCAGCTGCCACTTACCCACATTAATAGTACAAGGAGCTAGCTGCAGCATGATCCCATATATCTGCTGAGTCTTCATGTACTCTACCTTCCTAGGTTTGATTGGGGGGGGGGGGGGGGGGGGGGGGGGAGAAGGAAGGGCACTTAGCTGCCAGAGGTGGTGAGGGGGACTCAACCTTCAATTTTATTTATTTATTTATTTATGGAAGAAGGGAGGGTTTTTGAATTAGCTGGATGGCTCATGACAGGTACAGTTCCTGACACAGGAAATCAGCCTGTGGTTCTGGTCTAGTACTTCTGTATGTTTGTCATCCTTGTGTGTTTGTCTTAGAAACCTGGTTCATGGTACGTTCTATAACAAAAAGCAGTGGAGGAAGGCATTGCTTCTAGCATCCTGGCTCACCATAGCACTAAAACAATTAGATCTTTGCTACAGCAGAGAGGGAGGAAAGGGTGTGGTTTTTTAACGTAAATGAACTGCTCCTGGGGTCAGGATCAATGGAGCTGTCTGCAAGCTAGCTTCCTACTTGCCTATGTACTCTAGCTAATCAGTAGCACTGCTTCAGCCATGAGGGGGCTGTATAACCCCACACAACCTCTGTCACCTAGTTACCAAGTAGCTCTTGGTAATGGAGACTTCACAGCTGCTACAACCCTTCCCCTCCTAGGAGGTAGAGTGGCTTATGACACCATCTACATGTTTTGTTAGTCTCTAAGGTGCTACAAGACTATTTGTTTTTCCAGTTAGACTAAACTCAGCTACCCTTCTGAAGTCCGAGAAGAGTAATTCTCTCTAACCTCCAGAACGAACACAGCCTGTGCCTACATACCAATCTCTTCCTCATTGCTTCGCTGGTAGGGAAGAGGCCAAGAAGATAAACTTACTTGCATTAGTGATAGAAATGTAGCCAGGTTAGTCTGGTGTAGCTGAAACAAAAAACAGGACTAGGTAGCATTTTAAAGACTAACAAGATGGTTTATTAGGTGATGCGCTTTCGTGGGCCAGACCC
>JANRFK010003894.1:17088277-17116835 GCA_030068395.1 Apalone spinifera | reverse complement strand
GTACGGCCGTTCTTATGTTCTGAATGCTTCTAGCATAGAGGGAGGAGGGGAGAGGTTTCACACTGACCCTGCTCCCAGCAAAATTTCCTTGGCCAATGGAAGCTGCTTGTTTGCAGGAAAAGCAGCACATGGAGTACCCCTGACGCTCTCATCTCGCAGTGTTCAGTCAGCCTCACATGGTCCCTGCAGCCAGTGCAGGGGCATGGAAGGCAGGGACCCTGGCTGAGGAAACTGCTGGGTTATTGGCCAAGAGTCTCTGGGCCAGAGCCTGCCTCTGACACCCCAGCCCTTCCCTCCCCCCAACCTTCTGCCCTCCTCCTGCACCCCTACCCCATGTAATCCAAACCCTTTGCACCCCTGCTCCTGTACACACAAACCCTCCCAGGCCTTGCACCCTAATCCCTATCCCTGGTCACAACCCCTCCCAGACTCTGCACTCCTTTGTACACTGCTCCTCCAGGTCACAACCCCTTCCCAGACTCCGCACCCCCTTCTCCACCCCCATCCCCAGCCCTAGGTCCCAGCCCCCTCCTCCTCCTAAACTACCTCCTGGATCCCATGCCCCCTCCGGCACCCCAATCCTTTATCCTAAGCTCCCTTCTGTACCCAACCTTCATCCAGAACCGGCACCTCCTCCATCATGAAAGAGTGCAGCCCTTGACCGCTTACCAAATTCTTCAAGTCTTCCCCCTCCCCCCCCCATCCAAAAATTATTACCAGCCTTGGATTAGTGGCACCTGTGTTGCTGCTCTGGGGATCAGGGAGAGTATTTTTGAAGGAGTCAGCAGCTATAACAAAGCAGACCACTGGAGCAACTGTGAAAACAGAGTTGCCAACACCAAAAGGATGGTGAGCAGATCTCAAGGCATCCCTCTGTAGAAGAGGTTGAGAGCCACTGGTACTAGAGCAGTTTCACTTAAAAAAAAAAATCTTTATTTTGGGGCTGAAGCTATAGATCTCCAACAGATGGGGGCATTTCCGAGATCTGCTAGCCCTTCATGAGAATAAGTCATATGAGGAGACAATTCTGCTTAACACACGCTATTCCTTTACCTGTTCTTTCCTAGAAGTACAGTACATCCACAGATTTCTGGTGATGCACTTATTTACATCTCCAGCTTACTTTTTACCTACTGTAGCCATCAACTGTAACCCTCAAAGCAACTCAAAAGGAGTAGATGTGATCGGGGAATTGCAGGCAAAATACAGTCCTCACTTTCTTAGTGCACGGTTACAAAAAGAATCCAAAGAATCACCTGGACTTTGCTTATTAAGACTTCCATGGAGAAGACTAGAGACTCTTTCAGCTGTTGCAGCAAGGTACAATAATTCTTCCTAGTTAAAAAGGGATCTTACAACTGATCAGATAACAAAACAATGACATTGGCCTTTTAAAGAGATGCTAGCACTTCAGAAATAAGAATTTAATAGACTCCTCTCTATAGAAATAGGTAGGGAAGTCAGTCTGTATCTGCAAAAAACAAGACGACGTCCTGTGGTACCTTAAAGACTAAGGTATATACTCTATTCTGTATTTCACATCCTCTCCTGTACTCAGGGCTCCATTTTGCCTAAATGCTCATTCCTGCAAAGCAAGTCCATTCTTTGTATCAGAGTTATTTTTCTAATGCTATTAGAAAGTATTTCCACCCTCTCATCTCTGGAGAATGTAGTTGCTTTAACACAAATATATACATTTGATATTTGCATTTGTCACCAGTTTAAGTAATGGTTCTGGGCCATCATCAACAAACAGTGCTCATTTTCCCCTCCGTCAGCTTAACGTGTTTAAAATGGCATCTGTAACTCATTAGGAAGGGGAGTGGAAGGTTAAACTGGCCCCAGGTTAGTCAGTGCCATGCACCTTAAGCAATCAAAACTCCCAAGAGCAACCAACAGTACATGAGCAAACCCATTTACAACTGACTGTGCATGGCACAGGAAAGTGGAGGCCAGAAACATTTCAGGGTAACTGAATTTTCAACCTCCAAAACAGACTCAGGTATACAAGACAAGGAGGATTTGGAGGGAAAAAGGAATCAGCATCAGTTGCTATGTTCTTGGAAGTACCATGGCCAAAAGGCCATTTATAGAACTGGAAGGGACCTCGAGAGGTCATCAAGTCCAGTCCCCTGCCCTCACGGCAGGACCAAGCACCATCTACAATTGAAAGGACAGCTATTTACTTCCCAAACCTTCCCTCTATTCCAGGATTGAGCAATAACCAGCGGGCAGGCAGGACGCAGTTTGCCAGGGTTAGCTGCTGGCAATTGTGTGTAGGCAGCAAGCCAGTTATTGCCCAGCCCTGCTCTATTCAGAAGGAAAGGAGTAACAAAGTTACAGGGAATGAGTATACCAAAAGGTCTCCACAGCTGCTATAAAAACACCCCACACAACTGATGGCACAATTGTAAATGGAAGCCCAAGAATTTTGGGTACTGACAATGAATACAAATTAACACCACTTTGGGTACCTGGCCATCTACTGTATAATTGCCCCCAAGACAGTGCAAAACAAAACTGGCCAATCTCCCCACATTTCAGTGCACAGAACTCCACGCAGTGGAAATAAAGATCAAGGCATTCATTGGTTCTATGAAGAAAGAGCCTTAGGATGAAACAAATTAATAGTTGGTCATCAGTCTGCTGGAGTTATGGGTTAGTTCTGGTTTCAGTTGTCATGCATAGGTAAGACAGCCTGTTCCTGGCAGGGTGAGTCCTGGTTTAGTGCGGATTGTCACACCTCACGGGCAGGGGTACCTGGATTGATTTAGTTATCAGGCTGGATGTAGATCTGACGCTGGGTCAACACTTGAGAAAGCTCCCTCTGCAACTGCTTATACTTTTGGTTGTCGGGGATAGCATCAATAGATCTACAGAGAGTAGTTCAGAAATGAGTGAAGCAGAGTAGGGAAAAGAACAGTCAGAAGAACCCAGTAACAGACAACTGGCATCCTGGAAGCCACTAGGAATGAGTTCAAGAAGAATAAAGTTTAAATACAAGAGTCAGAGGAAACAGGAAAGGTAAGGTAGAAAAGCCAAATCTAGATACACGATGATAAAGGTTCCAAACATATTACCTCAATGAGGCACAAAATAGTGGTTCTTTTAGGCTGAAGTTCTGAGGAATATATGGCATAGATCCAACCACAGGGATTTTCAATAAGGTTCACAGGAAAAAATAATCAGTTCGGTATTCCCATCTGATATTAATGGCAGCTGCCTGGCCAATTCCCCATGCACCACAATGAAAATGAGTGCCAAATTTCAGCCAGCACTTCATTCAGCTTTATCAAATACCAGGCCCACCCACAGCCAAATTACCATCAAGGAAGGCAGAAGGATTTTATCGGCACCAGAATTCTACCACTGCAGGGCAGATCTGCTGATACTTTTGAACATCAGCGTGCCTGGGAACTGCAGACTTTGCATATTTGTGTGTTGTTTTCTCTGCCTTACTGCACTGTGCCGAGGAGTGTAATGTACAAGGTGGAAGAATTCAATTGGTATCAAGCCTCTCAGTTCTGCACTTTCCACCAAGAGTTTTTAAAACACCAACCCAGAGCTTGTTATGCAAAGCTCCTGATCACACAACTTCCCTGCAGAAATACACAGCAGGCTCAACTCATCCTGAGGAAGTGGGGAAGAAAAAAGATGGCACATTTTTAAAAACTACAAGCTCTGCTTTCACAGAATCTCTAGTTACTTATGATTTGTTTGGCATTTGAGAATTATTTTTAAGAATAACTTTTCATTTATAGACCTAAATTTAGTTACCCAGCACATACAATCTTCAATAGTGAATAATTTAGCAGCCCATTAACGATAATCCCATCAAGCTACAGTACCAGACTGAGCTATGCTCTTCATGAACAGGGAACAAGGGGTTAAAGTGCTGCAAATTCCTGTAGTCAAAAGTGTAAGAGAAAGTCCTCTAAACATTCACCACTAATTAATGTTTCCAAAACACAATTAGGTGACTAATTAGGGACATGGAAAGGCTCCCTAGGAAAGGGGAAGTGCTAGCAAAGGAATGCCAGTCACTGCTGACTGTGGGACAATACTGCAGGTGCTGCTGGGGGAGGGAAAAGGGCTAAGGGAGCTCTAAGAGCCAGCTGCCGATGGTCCATTACCTCAGCCCATTAACGATGTCCTTTGTTTTTCCAAAATAAATCTCATTCAGCGTACTTCTGATTTTGTTTTCCATGTCCTAGAAGAAAGGAAGAAACCAGCCTATTAATCACTGCAGTTGTTTCTATGGTAAGTTACTACATTCTCTTATGAGTACCCCTTCACCAGATCAGTTGACTATAATGAGTTGCAATGCTTTCCACAGCAGGATTAGGCTACTTTGTCCTGTTATTTAAGTGTTACGTCAGTGCCTCACTCCTCTAACCTGACAGCTAGAGATTCAGTTTACATTAGCATCTGAGAATCCACTTTGCTGCTGGTTACTGTCCAAGGCTACAAACAAAATACCTGTCCAAGACCACAAGAGGGCATTTTTGTTCAGGGATCAAAATCTTTGCTTGTATCACGTTGCAAACAGGACAGTCCATTCACCCCCTCTTGATTGTTCTGCCTGGGATTGGAACTAACTCCCAGGTTCTGAGTCAACCATTTAAGGAACCCAAGAGTTTTATAGAACTAAACTGAATTCTCTGACTTGATGGCTTTTGGTACAACTGCTGTGTTACAATACATTTGGAAGGGATACTTTCTCACCCAGATCCATTACTCCAGATCTGGACAAACTGGAGAAATGGTCTGAGGTAAGTAGGATGACGTTTAAAAAGGTCAAATACAAAGTATTCCACTTAGGAAGGAACAATCCGTTTCACACATACAGAATGAGAGGCGACTGCCTAGGAAGGAATATTGCAGAAAGGGAATCGAGGGATCATAGTGGATGGACCACAAGGTAAATATGAGTCAACAGTGAGACACTGTTGCAAAAAGAGCAAATACGATTCTGGGATGCATTAACAGGAGTGTTGAGAGCAAGGCACGAGAAAGGATTCTTCCACTTTACACTGCACTCATTAGGTTGGAGTAGTGTGTCCAGTTCTGGGCACCACATTTCAGGAAAGATGTGGAGAAATTGGAGAAGGTCCAGAGAAGAGCAACGAGAATGATTAAAGTTCTAGAAAACATGAGCCATGAGGGAAGACTGAAGGAACTGTGCCTGTTTAGTTTAGAAAAAAGATGACAGAGGGGGCATGATAGCAGTTTTCAAGTACCTAAAAGGGTTTTACAAGGAGGAGGGAGAAAAATTGTTCTCCTTGGCTTCTGAGGACAGGGCAAGCAGCCAGAAATTTGTGACATGGCCTCCCTTTTAAACATTATTGCCCACACCTGATCTAGATGGTGGTTGGTCCTGCCATGAGGGCAGGGGACTGGACTTGATGACCTCTTAAGGTCCCTTCCAATTCTACTATTCTGTGATTCTCTCTGGCCTAAATAACTGGCCACTGCAACAGAAGGATCAAAATTAAGGGTGCTTTATCAGGATGCTTTGAGTGTTCGGTTTTCTTTAGCAACAGTATTGTGTGCACACACTAATTTAACTAAGGATCTTCTCCTCTCCTTTCAAAGTAAGTGACTACAAAGTATGAAAATCAATGAGGATAAAAGCTTTTCTACAAAATGATGTGGTAAAAACAGCTGCCAAGTGTGCTCCTCACCCCTTTTGCAGCAATTAATGCAATCCTACCCTGGACTTTTAGCATGCTGAGGGTACAGGACTAACAATGGCAACAAAGTCAAGTGCTGTGAGAAGCAACTACTATGCGCTTAGTTTGTCTACATTACCAAGCTTTGTTGCCAAAAACTGCCTTTTGGTAACAAACCATTAAGAGCGCACACACATTGCAATGCATATTTGGAGGAGAAATGCCTGGTTTTGGCAACAATACTTTCACCCCCACAAGAGATTTTCTTTTCCCTTCCCTTATCAACCAAGAGCCAGTGTAGCCATGATGATGGCTTTAATCGTTTTGTTTGGCCTTGAGGAAGTGTCCCATCATGCCCATTCTGACAGCTCTGGTCAGTGGTTTGAACTGTTTACCTGGTTGCAGGGCAGCAATCTGTCCCTCCCGCTTTCAAACCATGGGAATTTTAAATTCCATTTCCTGTTTGTGTCTTGGCATGGAGGTCTCATTGCATCTTCCCAGGTGACCATGACTGCTATCACACCAAGTGCGCTGTCGTGGGCCGCCCCCAGAGCTGTTGGATCTGATCAGTAATGGGGAGAGAAGTCTGTGCAGTCCCAGCTGCACATGACCCGTCGGAATTGGGAAGCCTATGGGCACATTCTCTAGGCTTGTGCAAAAAGTGCTATGATCGGGGCACACTGCAGTGAAGATGGAGATAAAGGAGCTGAGGTACCACAGGATGAAGGACGCAAGCCATCGCTTCAGTGCTGCGCATAAGATAGGCCATTTCTATAAGGAGCTGGCCCCACTTCCACCACCAAGAGCCTAGTGGATACTTTGGAGGGCATGGAGAAAGGATCTAACCCAGAGAACAAAGATATGGATGAAGAGGTGGAGCTAGACGAAGGTGTAGAGCTCTCAACAGGGTCGCTCGGTGCAACAGGCAGTCAGGAACTGTTCGCCACTGCTGAGGTGCCCAGTCAGTCTCAGCAGTTGCTCTGTGGAGCAGGAAGTAGGAAATCAGACAGATAAGTGCATGTGGCATGTGTATTGTGGAGGTGGGTTTAGGGCAGTGTTTCTCAACCTTTTTTTTAAATAAAGTACCCCCTTTAAAAAATATATACGTACCCCCCCCCGTACCTACAGTTTTCAGATGCACAAAATTTTTTCTACCATTGCAACACATTTGTTTAAAAAAACGTTATCGTAATGGTATTCATACCACTGGTTGAGAAACACTGGTTTAGGGACCAGAGAAGTAGGAGGCTGCTGTTTCTGAGCTCTGTGTAGCTAATTGGTACAAGAGAACAGGGTGTTGATGCATGCCAATCTCCAGGAATGTTTCCTGAAGGTACCTTCCTGAATCCTGTATCGCAAATTGTAGGGGAGCAAGTTTGTTCCCTTCTTCCATTGCAGGACATCGTCCCGCGCCATTCTGCAATCACTTATGTACAACTTTGGTCCCTGCACAAGTGAGAGCTGCATGTAGAGCTGGACGGAAGCCACAAACATGTAGTGGATGTACCCTGGTTTCCTTGCTTACCCACAGCAATGAGATGTATGCTAGAATGATTCCTGCCTATAAAGAAGTGTAGCGTGATTTTAGAATTTGTTCCCGGTTAAACTGCATCACAACCTCTGCAAATTCTTTTGTCCATGTGTCATCCCCTCTAACCTCTCCTCAACCAGTGCAACACTTAGCAATCTGTGCGTAGCAAGGAACAGTGACAAAAGTGATTGATAAATTGCAAAAGAGGCAAATAAAATGAAGCGTTTCAACGCTATTCTTGAATTTAATAATCTTGCTTCTGTACATTGTCCCCTGTGTCTCAGCAGATGTGACTGTCAGGAACACTCCCATGCACTTCTGCCAGATAAGAAAGTGGCCAAGGGTATGTCTACATTACTGTTTTGTAGGAAAAATGGCCGTTTTTCCGACAAAACTTGAGGAACGTCCACACTGCAATTGAGTTCTTCCACAAGAAGGGAAAAAAAAAAATTGAAAGAACACAGGGGTTTTTCCAGCATCGATAATCCTCATTCTTACATAGTTGTGAGGGTCTGCCCTTTCCTGTCTAGCATGTGTGTTTTGCTGAGTGTTATAGTGCTTTTTCTGGATCAATAAAAGCAAGGTTTATAAAAGCATATATCATATTTTCCTTTTCTACAAATTCACATGGCAATCACTACGAGTACACGTACAGGCATTTTAATCATTTTCTTAATCTGATATGCAGCCCCAAATGTCAACATAGCCTACTAGGGAAAAAACATGGAAAGCACCACGTAAGCAACTGTCACACAGATTCAGGTGACTGCTGATCATTGTCAAAGTGCTTCCTCAATGCCACCGAAGGTGTCACCAGGCATTGTGGGATACACACTCACAGTGCATTGCTCACACTGTTGATGATGGTGCCTAAAGTTGTGATGGCCCTTCTGTACTTACCTCTACCAAGCGTCCAATATTGGCTATATGTGGAGACGAATCGCTCACAGTTTCATCTTTCTCCATCTGGAGACAAAATAAAAATAACTAGTTATAATGGAGAAATGAGGCAGGAAGGGTTCAACGATAGTTCCCCAATACTAACAGCAGGGATGGGAGAAAGTGGTACATGTTGTAAAGTAAATGCAGCCTTTTTCAGAATAAAATGCACGTTTGTTGTCTAAATGGGAAACCCCATCTCAGAGTATACATCTCATTAGTGATCGGTACACCGGCCAACTCAAGCAACCTTCTCACATAAAAAGCAAGAAGTCCCCAGGCTGGAGACACAGGAGTCGTGTTGGTGCTTCCTTCCACCATTTCTCAGTAATCACGTTTCACCTTGGCAAGAACTCCACAGCACCATGAGACCCCCTTTTTGGTTTGCATCAGCACCCACCTACCATCTCAGCTTAATCAAAGGGGAGAAGGTGCTGCAGAGGTGGCTATGTATTGTCCATTATGCAGCTGCAGTAGAGACACAATGCATGTAATTTTCCTTTGGTGGGAAAAGACCTGCAAGGATACAAAATTTATACCCACATCTGTATCCACAAAAAAGAGTTGCAGATATCTGTATCCATGTTCGCAGCTGCGGATACTTGCAGATAGCTGCAAATTTGCAGTGCTGGATGGAGACAGAAAGAAAGGCAACACAGAAGCTGTCTAGATTCACAGCCTGCAGAGCTACTGATGAGGTGCACACTGCATGGAGCGGTCAGTCTAACATCTGGGAGCTGTCTCTGTAAAACAGCTGTTTCTTTATTCTTCATCTCAGTGCTATTACTAACCAAATTTGGGAGCAAACTCTCAATTCAGAATTTCCCAGTTATCTGCACCTTGAAAATTATTTATCTTCCAGAAGAAGTGGGAGGAATACAGTGGATGTCCCAAACTGCTATGGTTTGGGAAGGAAATACCATAACAGTTTGCTAACATCTATCAATATATTTTAGAAATGTGCATCTGTCTGTGAGTCCATTTGTACAAGAACTTCTCTTAAATGCTTCATTCAAAGGGGTAGCTGAGTTAGTCTAACTGGGAAAACTTAAAAAAACCCAAATAGTCTTGCAGCACCTTAAAGACTAATGAAACATGTAGATGGTATCATGAACTTTCGTGGGCACAACCCCTCTGAAAGCGGGTTGTGCCCACAAAAAGCTCATGATACCATCTACATGTTTTGTTAGTCTTTAAGGTGCTACAAGACTATTTGTTGTTGTTTTTTTAAAGTTTCTCCTAAATAGTAAGAGCTGGGACCATTACATTTGGTAGGCAGCTTCCTCTTTTAATTTAAAGCAAGGTCAGGATTTGGCTGTGCCAGGAAAATAGGAAGCGCCTGAAATAGGAATATTTTCTATAAATTAGATAAATTAAACTAGATAATTTCATGGAGGTTAGGTCCATCAATGGCTATTAGCCAGCATGGGTAGGAATGGTGTCCCTAGGCACTGTTTGTCACAGGCGGGAAAAAGATGATAGGAGAAGGTTCACTTGATTCCCTGTTCAGTTCACTCCCTCTGGTGCATCTGGCGTTGGCCACAGTTGAGCACAGGATACTGGGCTAGATGACCCTTTGGTCTGACCCAGTGTGGCATTCTTATGTTCTCACAGCTGTTCCGAGGGATGCTATACTCACAGCGACCACTGGGGGGCAGCGAGCACAGGGGAGAACTATATTGCTGAGTGACCACTGGGGGCAACCACACCACCAAAAGAGTGGCCAGCTGGGGCTTGCCATCTTGCCTGCCACTGGACCAGGTAAGTGGGACCTCCTTACCCCAAACTTCCCAGGAGCGGGGAGACAGCCTCTCCTGCCCCTCCCTCCCTGCCCAAGTTCTAGTCTGAAAATCTAGAGCAGCTACAAGTTTCTCCTTTTAAGTGTCTAACAAGACAGGAGGTGCACGTAATTAAATTGGAACCTTGAAGGCAAAAAAGATAACCTGGGAGGGACAGAAGGGGGAGAGGTGGAAGAGGGGAAGAATGTTAAGTTTTTCCCTTACATTACTCAGATTGTTTACATTACAATAGGGACATGTTGCCTACAAAAAGGATCTGATTGCAATAAAGGATGAACGTAAATCTGAACTATATAAGCACACATTATGTGAGGTTGAGGGCCATCAGTAAATTGACCAAATCTGGGACACTGGGGGGCATTGGAAATGGCTGATTTACTTCCACAGGCTCCCCACTGAATCTCCTCCACACCTGGTCAGGCCCCGCTTACTGGCAAAACACAATCTGAAAATAGAATTATTTTTATAAAACATATTTTATTACGTCTCCATAAAATCTGCTGCCAGAAGGAAAACATTTTTATGTGCTGTAGAAGCCCAGATGTTATGAGAGGCTGTTTTAAGGGAGTTAGGAGTCAGTCTACAGCCATGTTATACAAACAGCAGCTTTTATTTTTTTTAAAGTCTCCTTCAGTGGGCTGTTAATGTAGGGTTTCAAGCAGAAAGCCTACAGCTGCTATAAAAGGGGGCTAATTTACTTTGAGAGGAAATTCCATTCCGTAAGTTGATGTTAACAAGCAGCTCATCTTCCCACTGTCACTCCCCATCTGCCAGTGAGCTCAGTCAAAAAAAGCTAACACTCCAGAAGCAGCCTAGTCCCATCTACATGTCTCAGTTACTCCTCTCCCATCCAAGATGTACACTGGCTGGCTTCCTTGCCTCATTTCCCAAGCCATCTGCTGCAAGTCCAACTGAGGGAAGTTCAGTTTTCTAGGTATATTAAGCTTTGGATAGCTAGTAAGAGAGACTTGAGGTGTCTCATATGCAGAACACAGCAGCTGTGTACAGATGGATGACTGCTCTCTGGATGTTTTGCAAGGTTATTTACAGGAAAAAAGGTAAAATGAAAGAGAAAAGTTGGATAAGTATTTTGATCAATTCTGAGCGTCTCGGAGAATAAATAGTAGAAGATATGAGGAAAATTCAGCCATGTAATCCTGAAGAACCCCCACCAAAGTATACAGCTGTTGTGGAATGGAAAAAAAGGGCAAAAAATCTGAAATCTGATGAGGCTGTAATCTCCAGTTGAGCTTGTATCTGCACAGCTATTTTTAGAGCCTGTGGGCTTGAGTCAGCTGACCTGGGTTCTGAAATGTGCTGTGGGTCTTTTATTGCTAGATAGCAGAAGTCTCGGAGGTTCCCCTCTGCAGAGAGAAGAGATAGAATGCTCTCTGGTCCTAGAATACTTTCCCAAGGCCAAGGTAATGGCTCTCCAACCCTTCTCCCCCTTAGGACAGGCCTCCTCCCTTCTATCCCCAGGGAAGGTTCTCCCTCCAGCAAACTTAAAGCAGGACTCATTCCCCAAACTCAAATTTATCCTTTCACTGCAAACGTCCAAAATGAAAGAGCAAACACTGGAAGATGTTTAGTTTGCTCAAATACTTCATAGAAAATATTGTGTTTGACAACAGAAAAATACTGGAACACTCATGCAAAGTTAAAGGTTAAAAAATAAACAATGGCCAAAAATCAAAAGTTGCAACTTTTAATTTACTTCAAAGACGACTGAATTTTGAATTAAACCAGCTCAAAATTGGTAACTGAATTGGTGTTTTGGTTTTGAGCCTTGAAGTCAATAAAACCCAAAAACACTGAATGCAAATGAAATCCAAATTGAAACAAAAGAATTACTGGTTCAACTCTCTGCCCCAGACACAGCACATTTAGGAAACCAGGTATCTGCTAAGGAGAAGCACAATGTCTGTGACTACTGCATCTTTTAAGATCCTCCTTGGTGGAAATACATTCCCTCACTTTTCACTTAGTTCTACATCTGGAAATCGGTGGGATAGGCCTTTACACGAACGCTCTACTTGACTAAAATATATGGCCTGCCTAATTGCAGAGCACAAGCCTGGGAGGATTTTCCTATTATGATAAATGGCAGAATGTCTGTATTGATGTTTTACTGCACAGCGATATATCACAAGGTACTTCCTCCTCCTGAACACACAGGGAAAGCTCAGCTTGCAACAGACCAGCCTTCATTCTGTAGTGCAAGGGTTCCACCTTCACTACTTATGCATTTCAAATCTGACAAAAAAAAATAAATCACACCTGCAGTGCTTTAATCTGAAATTCCAGGCTACAGATTTATATTCTCCCCTTCTCACACCTCCAGATGTAGATAAGCTATAGCTTGTAAGCCAGCTTCCTTCTCCATAAACTAGCACTTCCCTGCAATGTTCAACCTCACTTAACAAAAGCTACACAGGTTTTTTTGTGCATAAAAGCATCTCAGAAGACACCTGTTCATCTTTGCCTCTAAATTGGGAGCACCAAAGCTTCACCAACAAAAGGCCATTTTGGTTATCTCTAAGGAGCCTGGAGGCTATCACACCTCTTTGCATTAATGGGAGCAAAATTAAGCAAGCTACTTTTAACTTGAATAAAAGTGCCCACTGCCAGAACTACACCTCAGTCCCATCTCCCGCTACCTCCCAAATAATTGCCTGCCTAGCTACACAAGCATTTCCAATGTGTTAGAAAAAAAGCAGCATCTGCTCTGCATCAGATTTGAACATGAATGGGGTTTACTTGTATCCACTGGAGGACAGCATGTAAGGCAATAATATTTGACCTAGATAGATCTGGTATTTGTCCTGTTCCCTGTAGGAATTGCACCTTTTTCCTGTAAATTAAAGATGGCCTGTTTCACTTTCAACCATGCATTATTTCCTTCTGTTCTTCCCAGTCAATGCAGACTACACATAAGTGACCGATTCACTTTGTCCTTTTCCAAGTTGCAACCTCAGCCCTCATATTTACTGAAGCCTGCCAATGTCGGATGTGAAGCTGGGAGTTACTTCCTCCATCTGGCCTGCACTGCCTCAATTTGGAGTTTTCTTGAACTGAGTCCAAGCTTGTCTCCAGAACATGAAGTGCTTAGGACTGCATCCTTGTTTAGGCAACTGCAAAAATAAAGATTTCATACTGACACTTCATGCCTTTTGTGGGAGGATTCTGGTGATAAAAGTCTATCTTTTCTCCTTTCACTCCAATAGAAGCCTAGTTCTGCAACGAATCAGAGGGTGTCTATAATTTCATTGCATAAGCAGAGGGAGTAACCCCTTATATAATGTGCATTTACATAGCGCATTTGACATAATTAAGTTTTCCTTTAGTGACCCATTTTCATGTTGCATGCATTTCTTTTGTATAGCGCGTGCTTATGGGAGGAAGTTTGAGTGGGGTGGGTGTGTGCGTGGGTCAGGATGGTGGTGTGGGGGTGCTGGATCGAGGGTGGTGCTCACCTTGGGCAATTCCTTGCAAGTGGTTCCCCATGCTAGCTGTTCCTGGCAGAGATGTACCTGTAGCTAGGCAGCTCTATACATTGCCTCTGCCAGCAGGTCCTCACCCCGGCAGTCAGCACTCAGGGCTGCCTAGCCATGCCCCCTCCTATGCCCAAACCCCATGTCCTAAGCACCCTCCCAGAACCCACAACCTCTGCAACATATATAGTTTTGTCATGTCTGGAATCTTAACCCTATTTTTCAGATTTAGTCTTCAATCTATAAAATGAATTTTTATATAAGAGTTTTCTAGGCATGTAACTACCATAAACCCTTATATAACACTGTACATATGTAGCACGTCTGTTCCACATAGATTTCTTCATGGAGCATCTAATAAGAAGTCACCTATACTTGAATTCCCTCCAAACCTCCTACCTCCAAGTTATTATCAGTGGATCATGGAACAGTATAGAGCTAGGCAGGATATTTATTGGAACTTTGGGGAATTCAGCAATTTTTCTTGTCTTGAATCAGGAAAAAAAAAAGTAAAATCTCAAAAAAAAGTCGCAAAATGGAAAAACCAAAACAAGTTTCTGATCAGGTCAATCAAAGCATTGTTTCCGTTTCAAATTTTCTTAAATTTAAATTTCAAAACAAAAGTTTGAACTAAAATACTTCTCAAATAAAAAAAGGAATATCAAATAAACATTAAGAAAAACATGAAGTTTTCCTGTTTCTGATGACAAGAAAAAAAGTTTCCCCTGAAAATATTATTTATAAAAAATCATCTTAAATAACCAACTCCAAATATAAAGATCAAACTGTTTGTAAATGAAAAAGTGTATTGTTCTGTCATCTGGAAAGGTATAGAATTGCAATGTGTATTTAAATAGCAAAACCTTTAGAGTTGTCAAGGATTCTTATTTAAATGGATAAGAAGAGGTATGCCACTCACTGAATCATGTAAATATTTAACAGAAAAGTTACAGTGCTATTAAATTCACACATATGATCTATTTGTTGCCGATACAATTTTGACAGCGTATAACATTCCAATTGCCCTAAATCAGGGGTGGGGTAGTTGGGGCCCCCAGCTTGCCTGGATCTGGCCCTTGAGGCTCCCCCCCAGCATTGGGGAGCCTGTGCTGTCACTCCAGAAACCCTCTTCCCCCGCTACGCCACTACAAGGCTGGGGGTACACAGTCTACAAACCTGGGGCTCCCTAGGCAAGGGAAATGGGAGCGTCTCTCCTCAGTGGGAGGCCACATCAGTGGAGGTTTGTTTTGTTTTTTGCTTCTCTCTTGTGTGCAGCCCCACACTGATTTTTTCTGTGGGTCAGTGGTCCCCAGCCCAAAAAAGGTTCCCCACCCCTGCCCTAATACAACACTTAAAATCCTAGGAAACTACTTGGGAAAAATCACTCATAATGAAAGAACTTGGAAAATAAAGTTATTCTCAAACTGGAATAAGCATTTTTCAGGAATAACCTGTGACCGTTCAATTAGATAAACAATTTGGATAACAGAATTCCACAGATGAAACAGTGACCCACTTGTCTAAAGAAACACAAAGAATCCAGATGAAGGCAGGGAAAGAAAAGGCAAACAAGGAAGAGGTCCAGAGTATGACTTATTTACTTGTGCTAGGAGACAATACACTACCAACTGGAAAAGACTGCAGAAGAGGGGTACCATGTGAGGATTGAGAAAGAACATTCCCTGACCCAACTGTCCAGACACTTAATAGCGATGCTGGATTGGCCTCATCAAGAGTAACATCAACAGGAATGGGAATGAATGAGGAGAAAGTGTTTCCATTCTCAGCTACACGTGGTTCCCTTAGCACAGCACCATAACCTTTAAATGTGAGACTTGCCTAGATTTTTGTAGTTGCCAGAGTGGGTAAATTAGGAGGCATTCCATTAGCTGTTCCTCTGCATCTGCTTCTTCCACCAAGTTAGTCGTTGGTGGAAAGCACACAATGTGTGACAAGGAGACCAAATTATGGTTCTCCACAGAATTCCCTTTTCAGGCATCAAAAACAACTCTGCCATCAAATCACAAGACAGAGTATTTTGGAACTTGTGAACTCTTAAAAGGTTGCAATAAAATACAGGGATAGTGCTATTCTTGATTCAAGCCTTGAGATGGTCAGTCTAGTACTAATTAAATGGAGAGTTGACCAAAACAATTAAAGATTACATAGCCCCAAAGTTATTTCAAAACTACACTGGTGACCCTAAAAATACAGGGTTTTGAAAAATGTCTGTGAAAAAAATAAAATTAAGCACCACATTCATTTAAAAACATGATTTTACTTCAATTATAGGGTAGATGGCATAAAACGCCCACCTAGGAAAATATATAGTTCTTTTCCTGAGAATAAGATACACCTGAGGTGATGGGTCACACAGGCTTTTAAGCTGTGGTGTCCAGCTAGTTCTGAAGCAGTAGCCACTACAGCGGATACTGCTACAGCAAACTAGAACTAGCCACACTCAATTGGCCAAATAGCCACATGTGGCTCACGGCTAGCGTGTTGGACACCACAGCTTTAAAGCATGAAGAGAAAAATACTCTAGCTGACAACTCCTCAAAGCAAAACGCCTAAGCACTGTGCCTTAGACAGACATACAACAATCTCTGCCTGCACACACAGCATGCTAGCTTTTCAGAGGAGTCTGGAGATTTGTTGATTATCCATTAACACTGGATTCTGACAAAGCTATTTTCCATAAATAAAGCTACTATGGCATTAGTGCAGAAAATCTCAGGCTTGAAACTAAGTTGAGTTTCAGAGTTTTCCATTGTTTGTGCAGACGTGGTGCATCATTTCCCTAGTGGCTTTTTTTATAGTTACTTACATTGGAAGCAGGCCTCTGCTTTAATGCATCACATATGAATTACATGATCTGCTGTCAAAATGACGACAGAAGCATGAATTTCCTCATTAAAGCTCAGAGGGAAAGTCAAACTAAACAAAGCCTAGTAGAGCAGGCCAAGGTGTACTGAGGACAAGCACTCTCAACAGGTTATTGTTTTCCTTGGCACGAGCTGTCACGCAGTTCAAGGCCATAGCCAGAGTCAAATTCTTGGTCTCCATTTCACAGCTAAGACTGAATGTGTTAGGAAGGCCTAGCGATAATTATTTGTCCAGGTCACCATAACCCAGGTATAATTACTATAAACATTTTCAAACAACGTAATGCACAACTATCTCCAGATGCACATTTTTGCTTTTCCATTAGTTTCTTCTATAACGTCAACAAAAGAAAAATCATATAGGTTCATGACAAGTTTTTGGTGTTTCCAATAGCAACACAGTGCTTCAGTTCTGCTTTCTGGTTATATTCTCCCTTTCCCCCTTCACACCTGTCATGGACACTTGTAGCAATATGAACTGTTCTATTCATTTTAGAGTATGCACTGTCTGCCTTATTGTAGTCAATGTGCGTTTTGGAGATTCTCATTGTGGAGCTAAATTACTGGCCACTACCAGTATTTCAGATAAGTGTTGCTGCTGAAGGCACTTTTTATTGAGCAGTAGTGGTTATAACTATTTAGACAAACTAGGCATCCTACTCACAAAAGACTGACCTTTTCCTGCAAAGGCAATGCAATTTGCTGTGGAGGGGATGTGGGGTTAGGACCGTGGGGTGGGGTGTAGATGGGAGATTGGGTTATGATCTGGGTCAGGGGCTTGGGATGCCGGGTTCAGTAAGGGTTATGGGTACAGGAGAGGATTCTGGCCTGGGGGAAGAGTGCAGAAGGGAATATAGGGTCTGGGAGGGATTGTGGCCTGGAGGAGGTGGGGAAAGGGGGTGCAGAGGATTTGGGTGGTGGCCTGGGGTAGGTAGTCGGGGGACAGATGCTGGTTTTGGCTGAGAGGCACTTACCTAGGTGGGTCCCAGACAGCAGCTCTGCAGGAACCCTGCCTATGTGCTGGGTGAGCAGCTCCATGCAGCTCCACTCCAGCACAGGGAGGGAAGGCGGGAGAGTGAGGGAGTGAAGAGGCTTCATTCGCAGCCCCTGCTTTCAGCAAAATTTCTCATCTCCTATTGGCCAGAAACTGACCAATGGGAGCTTGGAGATTTTGCTAGGGGGTGGGGACACTGTATGAAGCTTTCTCCTTCCTGCTCAGTGTTCAGAGTAATCAACAGCCTGTTGTTTAAAGTGGGTGCAGCTGGCCTGAAGTCTTAGGGAAAATGCAAAAATATAGACTGATATATAGATGATATAGATATAGAGTAGCCAACAAATATAATAATTCTACAGAACATGCAAGATACAGGATTAATCTCACAGGCTAGATTGGCTCTAGATGGAGACATTTTTATAATGCCATCTGATCAGGCAGAAGCAAACTGAACAAGTCCATCTGTAGCTATGCAAGATCTAACCTAAAAGATATTCAACAGGAAAGCATATAAGTGAAAGCTATGAAAATTCAACAATGCCACCCCAAAAACACCAATAAGACTGACATGGGTACCTAAATTCCTACTGAATTTACGATATTTGTTAACACTGCCACGAGAAACTTCATATGGTAATAGACTAACCACTGAAGTGTTACTTGTCTTAATGATTGCAGCAGGAGAATCCCAGTACATATACAACACCTAGCACAATACGGCCTTTCACCCTGATTGAGCCTTTTGGGTGCCAACTGTAATACAAATGATGAAGGACATGCCTTGCGTTTGTAAGACACTGAGTAGGTCTACAGAGGGATAAAAAACCTGTAGCTGGCCCAGACCAGTTGACTCTGCTCATTGGGCGTAGATTCCAGGGCTGAATTAAAATCATTGTATACACCAGAGTTTCTTAAAGTGTGTTCCGCAGCACACCGGTGCGCCGCGGAGAACAGAGTTCAAAATGGCCGCCCTTAAAAGGGCACTGCCTACTCTCCTGATAAAAGTACAAACTGTTCAGGTTTTTTTGCTTAACTTCTTTTCCCCATCCTTTTTCGTTTGTTTGTTTTGCTCAACAACTTTTCCCTGTGGGCTTTTTTTTTGGGTCAATAACTTTTCCCTCGGGAATGGCCGCCTTTAAAGGGGCAAGCCTTGGTGCTCCCCATAAAAATTATTGTTTGGTGTTCCTCGGTCTTAAAAAGTTTGTGTGTGCGTGTGCGTGTTTATTTTTTTGAGCATGGAACCCTGTGAGGGTGGAAGGTCCCACAGCTCAGGCTCCAAATTGAGCTTGACCATCTAAACACAGTAATGGTTAGCCCCTCAATCGAAGCCCCATGAGCCAGAGTCAGCTCTGGCCATACTGTGGGCTTTTTATCCGTATGTACATATATCCTCCACTACTAGTGTATAGTAGTACCTGTCTGGTAAGGCTCCCTCCAAGGTTCATGGTACCAGAACCAGTTTTGTTAGTTTGCAGCCATAACATCACTGTAGAGGTCAACTTGTAATGGGCAGTGCGACCGCTGGACTTTTCCTGGTAAGAGGAGGGAAAGATGATGGAGAAAAGTTAAAACATAAAACCTAAAAGTTGGCAAAGCACATGTACGTCACCTCAACAGCCCCAAAACTGAAATATATATCTGAATAGCCATACTGAAGCTCATGTTTTATATTATAAAATACATACATTCTTACTCATACATACACTTTCTACGGGCAAATATAATTCAAGCAATTTAACTTCCTCATGCCCCATTTTTATTACTTTATTGGTGATTTTATCTGCAGATCTTTAAATTTAAAATGTTCATAGTCACGTGTACAGAAGAGAACACAATTTCAATCCTTCTGGGATCTCTGATTACAACCCTGACTTATCTTCATCCAAATTGCTTAAAGGGATTTTCAAAAATTAATGCAGGAAAGGTTTGCACAGTTCCTACACAATTTGCATTGTTCAGCTGAGCACCTGTATGCCTTAATTGTCTGGAATTAGCTGGCTTTTGTTTTCATTTAGGAATATTAGTTGCCCCAGATGATGTACCTGAACTTCCACCACGTGAATGGAATCCCAGCATCCCTTAATCTTCTTTGAGCCATCTCCAGCTTTCTTAATTAGGATCACACCAGCGAAGCCATGATCCAAATCCCAGAGGTAGACAGAGGAGACTCCACCTTCAAAATACCTGCAGAAAGAGTCAACATGTATAAGCGATCAGGAAGCCAGAATGAGCTCCAGGATTAAGATCCCAGATAAGCAAAAGACCTCAAATTCCAGGGGAAAAAAATTGAGACTGCTGTTGAGAGCCTACTAGATACCTACAAACTTAATTTGCATAATTTTACATTATTTGTTTTAATAAACATGATTGTACTTTTCCTGAGAGAATAAAAACCTTACATTGGTTAGTGAGAAAGAGGTATTTACAGATGTCTCTCCAACTTGAGCAACAACCCCTCCGATTCCAATTAACTGCAACAGCTGTTACAGAGCAAGTTACAAACCAGGCTGAAAGTAAGGGCTGGATTTTATAATATAGTTTTTCCTTCTCACTACCAAGAGAGTCTGGAAATTTTTATAGCAAAGTCTGCTAATTAAGACAAAAGGGAACAAATAGGTGGCTCTATGCAACAGTCTGAAGTTTGTGTGACATTTTCATTCACTGCTGTCAGAGTGAGACTGAAACCAAAGTTTTTAGAAACCATGGGCCAGTCAAAAAATAATCTACAGAGGACCACTGGGCCAGCCAGAATGACTGCCATTGATAGTGCCATACCAGATATGCTGTGGTGAAGTTTCTAGATATGGCTGAATCCTCTGAATACACAAACCTCTGGGTGTTGCAGGCTGTACCAGGTATCAATAGGCAGTAAGAGTGTCTGATGCATTGGAATGTTTTTGTCCATCCCAGCAACATGGCTGAAAAGAATGAACTGACACTTATGAACATCATTATTGAAAGCCACAACTCTAGGAGATAACGACATTTTACACAAAGTCAAGCCAGTTTATGTTAGGGAAACTGGGCTGACAGCAAGTTTCTGACCCGTACTCCCACACAGACTCATCAGATCCTGAATTTTGTCTCAGAACAAACGCATTTTGGTTCCCTAAGCAAGACATGGATTTCATGCAGAAGGCTGGTACTTCGCCTGATGCAGGCCAATGATCACTGGGGTTCCATGTCATCTTGAAATAGTTCAGGCGAAATACCTTTACGTCCTGCATTATGCCCATTCCCTAACTTTTGGATGGCTTTTTGGATTTTGAGTGAGGAAGGATCAGTGTTTGTCCCTGGATCTGCAGCCATGTAGTTAGCCAGGTCTCGTAGCTCTGGACTGTCATCAACGTGTTTGCTTTCCTTCTGTCCAGGACCTTATCCGTCAATGAACAGGGAAAGACATCTGAGTTTATGATAGGAACATTAGAAGATGGTTAATGGCTGCCAGTCAGGCGTGTGATGACTATTGACTCATGCAGAATGTCATACTTCAAGCTGTCCTGGGCATCATCTTCCAGAGAACTGATGTAGATGCCATTGTCATATTTTGTCATGGTCCAGAAAATTCCTTTCTTGAACATCCCCTTCCTTGGCACTTCTGCTTTTTTGCTAATATATCACAGGCCTTTTCAGAAAGCCAAGATTCCTTACATGACCATCTGATGCGAACTGTTCCATTAGTAGGTATATAACATAGTGTTACGTATATCCCTCCCAGACAAGCATCTCCACCTTGTCCGAGAAGGTACAGAGGGCCACTGGCTAGGTTTAAATATTCATTCACCTGTTAACCTGCTTGGAAACTAGTATAAGCCAGGGAATAAACCTAAAACACTGAATCTCATTTCTTTAGTGGCCAAAAGTACATTCTTGCAAAACTGTGAAAAAACTATGAACTCTGTAAAATCCCACACCTGCTCTTTTGCTGATCTAATTACTTTGCACCTTTAATACCACATTAGACATGTGGTAGATGAAACATCCACTGTAAAGTAAACAGATATTGTAGGGATTAGGGAGCATATGATTAACTTTTTGCTTTTAGCAGACTGCAACAGTAATCCTAGCATTTTAGCACAATAATTAATTGTTACATAGTTCCTTCTTCCCAACTTAGCAAGCATCTGCAGTGAATCTCAAGTTCTCCTTAAGCAAGAGATGTACAGCGTGACAATTCTCCCAGAGTATGCAGAAAACAGATTTCGGTAATTTAACTGCTACAGCAAATAATTTAAGTCCCTGTTTCTCTTAACTTTGTACTTATAAGTGTTTCCATGACTCTCACAGCTATAAGAGTTCAACACTCACATCGTAAGGCTCAAGATTTGTCACACCACTGAATAACTATTTTAATTTGGCTTTTGTTTCTGCTTTACTGTTTAACTTCTCTCACACTGCTAGCTATTAGTCACGACTGGACCTAATGTGTAAACAATTCAGCAGACTGTTCATAATAGTGTGGTTCTAATGCATTGCTTGCTGTTCACTCAGTCTGGTGCAAATACAGGAAGCTGGAAAAAAAAAAAAACAGTAGACAAGTGCTCATATAGCTACTGACCCCAGTACCACTCAGATCCTTCCTTACTGCATATACTTGCCATCAAACTAAAGAATGGTGAAGACTGTTATACTTTTCTCCTAGTTAATTCAATACTACAGCAGTTACTTTCCAGTGAGGGACCATCACTACGGATCAGCTAGCAAGCAGTTTTGGCATATAGTGAACATAGTACTGTCCTATGAAGTACTTTATCCAGAGACATTACCCCTATTAAAAACAGAAACCCTTCAATTGAGCAGACACACTGAAGTCACAACTCTGTTCGATTATAAAAAAAAACCCTCAAGCCCTCCTGAAGCATTTGAAAATGGAGTTTAACTTCTGCACTAATAATGTGCCTTGTAGCTCCTCAGAAAATACAAGTTCTATCCTGGCCAATGCTTTCTTGGAACAGAATGAGAACAGCTGAAAGGCAAAGAACAGAAAAGCCACATCTGCCTCCATAGCAAGCGTGCTAACATGGTGGGTGAACTAGCAATCAAGTGAGATTATTAAAGGGTATACAGACAATTTCCCCATTACACATTTTACGAGCTTGCTATGAGCCTGAAACATTAATTAAGAGAGAGACTACAACAAGGGGTTTTGGGAAATTTATTCTTACCTACTGTACTTTGATCCTAATGACATGAAACAGGAAAAAATGATTTTTATGTGTTTCACATTTATGAGATTTTACATAAAGGCTTTTGTGGGTATTTTAAGAATGTGCTAAAATGTTGTTTGAAACCACATAAAACTATCTGACAAACCTCCCGCCAGAACTAACAGCACACACATGGAAACACTTTAACTTGTCTTTGTATATTTAATGAATCAAATATAGTATTAATATTGTTTTAAATACTAACATGCTATTTCAATAAAGTTACTTTGCCACAGCCAGTTTAAGTATCTTGAGACCTGAATGACAATACAAGCAACTGAATGCAGTCATGTTCAAGGTACAGTGGAATAAATGTTAGCTGTATGCTTCATCAATATTTAATTATTCACTGGTTTTCCTGAAAAGAAGGTGTATATCACTGATCAGAAGCACTAAATTTCAGCCACAACCATAGGAAGACTACAATTTAGGTTTCAGGTTCTATACCTCCCTAATCAGAGTTTTTATAATCCATGATGATGTGGGACACCTGAGAAATACACCCCCCCAAAACATAATGCTTATAGGGTTGCCAGGTGTCTGGTTTTCAACTGGACAGTCCAGTATTTGAGCTTTCTATTCAGGAAACAAAGTGAGAAAATATAAATGTCCGGTATTTTCTAAATAAGATGTAATGTAGATTGTGATGTAATGTCAAGTGTGTCCGGTATTTTTGTTGAAACCATCTGGCAACCCTAAACGCTTAGAGAACACTTCCTTAAGCTTCCTTTCTCTGGGAAAAATAATGCTGATGCTACAGGTTAATTTGCTACTATACAACAGAAAACTGAACAGAGACAGGAACTGTAAGCATGGATTTGCTGCACAATGACTGAACTATACCAAAGAAAGTCTGTCAGCCACAGATAAGACAGAAATACTTAAAAAAAAAACAACCCAAAACAAACACTAAGCAGAAATGTGGGTAACTGAATAGAAAAATTCTGCTGTATTGCATAAGGTGACGCCTTCTATAATGAAGAACAGATATGCATACCTGAAAAGGAAAACAGGGACAGATCAAGGGAACTAAACATTGTGGAAAAAACTGCAATGTACGAAGAGGCTTTTAGAACTGCTAAAACCTTCTTCAAGGTGACTGTCTACATGAAGGGAGAGTCTTGATGTATCCCCCTCTGAGTTTTCTAGGTATTTGTACCTATAATTGCAATGTGGGGCAGATGATTGTACAACTTCCTCAGAAGCATCTAGTTCAGGGGTGGGCAAAATACAGCCCATGGACCACTTCCAGCCCATCCAGCATTTCTAACTGCCCTGCCCAGCTTATTAGAAGAGCTTTTATACTTTACAGCCAGCTGCCTGTGTTCAACTGCCCCTCCCTCCACTAGGGTTGCCAGATGGTTTAACAAAAAATGCCGAACACTCTCCCCAACCCCGCAAAAAAAACAAAACAAAAAAAACACCCCAAAAACAAAAATCCACACCACACACCAGGAAAAAAATTCTGTTGCGGAAAAAAAATTGTTAAGCAACCCCGACAGCAGTTAAGCAAAAAAAATTTTAAAGAGG
Source organism: Apalone spinifera (assembly GCA_030068395.1). Classification (NCBI taxonomy): domain Eukaryota; kingdom Metazoa; phylum Chordata; order Testudines; family Trionychidae; genus Apalone; species Apalone spinifera. The sequence goes on along the minus strand of JANRFK010003894.1, from coordinate 17,092,787 downwards.
GGCTTTTTTTGCTGGCGGCCATCTTGTTTTTCTGTTCTAGCCACAAGACAAGCCCCTGCGGAACCAGGTAAGCTTGGGGAGGGGTGTGTGTGTGTCCGGGAGGCCCGGTGGCTGGTCCCAGTCACTGAGTATGTCCATAGGGTTGCCAGGTGTCCAGTATTTTTGCCTCCTGGCAGGGAGTGGAAAAAAAAAATCAGAAAATACCAGACATTTTAGGTGTCCCATATTTTCTGAATTTTTTTTTTTTTAACCGGACAGGAGGCGAAAATACTGGACTGTCTGGGTCAATACCGGACACCTGGCAACCCTACCACCCACTTTGCTCCATCGTGCAGCTGAGCTGCTCCCAGGACCCTCCTGCTAGCTGTGCAGAGTGGGGGCAGGGTGGGGAGAAGAATGCTGAAGTCAGGGTGTCCCTGTACCCCATCTCTGCAGAGCAGGGGTTGAGGAGAGGGACACAATGGAGCTGTTCCCGTCTAAAGTAAGGATGATAAGTGACTGAAGTGAGTGCTTGACTTAAGAGGCAGTGCATTGTTTCTAAGATTTTTCGAGCAGCCAACTTTCTCTCTCACACACATTCTCCTCCTCCCCCTCCCACGTTCCATCTCTGCAGAGCAGGGGAGGTGAGACAACAGAGCCGGCCAGCTTTTTCTGTGAAGCCAGCACATACACACTCTGTGGCACACTCGTACACAATCTGCGTCTCAAAGTCTGCCTCTCACACAGTCTCTCGTCTCTTTCACTCATACACTCTCCCTCTAGCCCAGACGGGGCAAACAGGCCTCTGCCAAGCGGGTTGATCCGGCCCACAGAAGCCCTACCAGTCCTCTGCCCCCAGGCCAATCAGGGCCTAGGGACAGGAGCGCACAGCACTTAAGAGTCCAGGACTGAATATCTCCAGATTATACCTTCACATGCAGGAAGTGGCAACATTTTTTAGTAAGAAAATACTTAAGAAAAAACCCCAGCATGTTAGTTGTGCTAACCCTTTTATCAGAAATCAGAAGGCTGCATTGCTGGTTGACACACTCCTATATTATGGAGGCTTCTAGGGGTAACCAAACTTCAATAAAAACTGTTGAAACGGTTTCAGCGACTTAAAGTTATACTTCAGGAAATATATTTACTGTGACAAGAGGCCGATCCCTGGAGTTACTGAAAAGGCATTAGATCCAATATATCAATAACTCTCTCCATATAAAGTTCAGAGTAGCATTCCATTTTTCACTGGAAGTCCCTTATAGTTTGAATGTCATAGTCAGATCACAGATTTTATGTCCATTACTCTTCAACCACAGAATTGCTTGGAAAAAAGTCCTTTTACACACAAAAATGTCACACTAAAAGAAAAAAAAATGACCTACTTTATGAATGTGAGAATAAAAAAATATTTAAGTTAAGAGAGATCCAAAGCTTTATGAAGTGTTTGAAGTTTAGGTGGGTGGACACATAGGATGGAAACTTGTTTAAGAAACCCAAGAGAGTTCAAGCTTAGCCAGAACAAAGTTATAACTTAAGAGAGCTAGGTCGGAGAGGAAGTTTCCTTTCTCCCCAGTAACACACCCTACCAAAAAGCCAACAGATTGATCACTTTATTTTACCATTAAAGACTAGACTATTAATGATGCTATTAGCTTTCCAATGGCACGCTTTACACAATACTTGGTGCAAATTTTGGACTAGACACCATGAAAGTGAGTTTCCATCGCACTGCAATGAAAACAAGCTATGGCTCTCGATTTCACTAGAACCAAGTCACATCCATAAAAACATTTGGGCATTTTCCAGTGAGTAATCTAGTGCCAAAGACAGCGGGTGGGTTTTTGTATCTGGCTCATGACTCTTGCAGTACAACATTCAGCCAAAAAACCTGACTCCAATTACCAATACCATTTGTTTATGAAAATCATTTTAAAATGTTAAGTACTTTACACTGGATTTGGTAAAGTGAGACTGTTCACTTAGATTTTTTCTAGATACAAATATTGGGTCGGGGATTGCTCCACCCCAGCCAGGCCACAGGGTTACTGATAACTATCACCCAATAAGGGTGAGGCTTACCAGTTAATTGGTTAACCACTGACATCCCTACTCAGAACCAAACAAGCTGTTAAGCATTCAGTTCATGACCAAAAAGGCTAATGTTTGACAGTTTTAAAGGGTGATTGAATACAACAGGGAGGTTAAAGGAGGAGCCTATTTGAAGGCAGCCATTTAAACTTGTTAGGACAGATGAGAGCACAATTTTCATTGTGTACCTCCCACACCCAAAACCAACCGTTTACTTGCATTTTTGCTAAGTATAAAGAGAATGGCCAATTTCAGCAAGGAAAAAAAGGTGTTGTCAAGCCATTTATTCAAACTGATTGCACATGTTATAGCCTTAAAATATTTTCCCTTGCATGAGCTACTAACAGGGTCCAAGTTGTAATCAGGTAATTTCACCATTGACCTACAGCAACAAGAAAATACAGAATATTGTTCAACAAAATATTCATGAAAATGCACAGGACAGTTTGATATGGGGGAAAAAGGAGCAAAAAAGGGTGTTTTACCAGCTCTATTATAAACTAGTCAAACCTCTTATTTCTTTCCCCTCATCTCCCACACAATCAGGAGCATGGCCATATGAAATTCTTTAAGGGTGTTCCTTGAATACTTGAAAAAGTAAGATGTTTGTGTCCTCAGTCCTGCTGTTTAAGAACACAATTTAATGAACATCTCAAAATATGCCTGTGGATTCCGTACAGGTATTTTACAGAAATTCTTTCCAGCACACACAGGTGTAGTAGTCCTATGAGCAATCATACCAATAAAGTTAGGTATGTGTAACTTCAATGCCAGTTATACTTAAGTGCACATCTGGACTGCGACTGGATGACAAACTCCAAGAGAGCTATCAAGAAGAATAATGCTGCATGTTAGGAGAACAGTTTTCAAAACAATGGCACAGCTCAAAATCAGAAGCTGTATAGAAATGTAGATTTTGTAGCTTTCAGTACATTATCACTCAAAAATGACATTCCCAACCAGTCAACTGTATTTAGTGCTTTAAATTTCATGACCAAAACCTCTGAGAAGTTGCCAGCAAATTACCATTAGCTTCCAAACACCAAAGACTGAGTCACCTTGTAACACCATGGTCCATCTCCTGTTATAGAACAGGCTCATTAAACCACAGGAGGCAGACTTGCTAGCAAGCCTTTCATCTGTACCTATCAGTTTGGCCTACAGTAGACCATTCTGTGGAGAGCCCACTGTATATTTAATAAAGTCGCAGACAAGTTTTACATTTTGCAAACTACAATTGCTCACATATACTGCTCCAAATTAAACTAGAATTATGTCAGGCTCTTAAAAGTCAAACCAGAGAGGCATACAGTGGAATTGTTCAGCATCTAAAAGCAGTTACAGAAAGGTCCTAACGGAGGCTGGGTTGTAACCAGGATGGGGCGAGCAGGGCAACCGTCCAGGGTGCAAAGCTGGAGGATGAAAAAAATAATGGAAAAAATGTGAGGGAGCACAAATATGCTTGCTCACCTCAGGCGCCGAAATGTCTAGTTACAGCTCTGAGTGGAGGCCCAAAAATCTAAATACAGTTAAACAGCCTTCCTCTCTTCCTTCAAGGAAATTAACAAATACAATAGAGAGGTAAACAGCTTCAGACAGCAATCTTGTGACAATCTACAGTAAAATAGTAATAGAGATGTAGCCATGTTAGTCTGGTCTAGCTAAAACAAAAGACACGACTATGCAGCACTTTAAAGACTAACAAGATGGTTTATTAGGTGATGAGCTTTCGTGGGCCAGACCCACTTCCTCAGATCAAATTGTGGAAGAAAATTGGCATGACCATATATACCAAAGGGATACAATCAAAAAAGTGAACACATATAAAAAGGACAAATCAAATTTCAGAACAGAGGGGAGCTGAGTCTCCTATAGAGACTCTTATAGACAACCACCTAACCTCAGGATGATGAAGGGGGATGAGTCTCCTATAGACAACCACCTAACCTCAGGATGATTCTTAACAACCACAGGACATACCACACTACTAACAACCCTGGAACTCTGCTTTGCAACAAACCCCGTTACCAGCTTTGTCCACATATTAACTCTGCTGACACCATGGACCTAACCAATTCAGTTATAAGATCAAGAACACATATTCCTGCTCATCCAGAAATATAATTTATGCCATCATGTGCCGACAGTGTCCGTCTGCTATGTACATTGGACAAACGTCTCAGACACTTCGCCAAAGAATCAATGCACACAAAACAGGTATCAGACAGTGTCACAAAGAAAAAACAGTTTCTTGCCTTTTCAACCAGAAAGGGCATTGTCTCAACGACTTGACTACCTACATCCTGCTTCAAAGACATTTTAACAGAAGACTTCAAAGAGAAAGCTCTGAACTATCATTCATGCTTAAATTTGACACTTTACGGCTGGGTCTCAACAAAGATGTTAATTACCTTACCCATTACAAAGATAGCTTCCCCAA
>JANRFK010003894.1:17054810-17088177 GCA_030068395.1 Apalone spinifera | reverse complement strand
ATAGTCCTGTCTTTTGTTACAGTAAAATATGCTGAGTTACAGGACTACAATACATTGATAGGAATTAGAATTTGAAGGCTCTCTAATCTATTCATTCCCTTACAAACTAGGCTGGAACACTGGCAAGCCATTGTCTACTCCACCTGCTGTTTGGGTGCGAATCTAGGAAGTGAAGAACAAGTCACCCTACTGCTACAATAAACTTAAAGTTGAGCCTCATTAAATTCGCCAGCCATTCACTTTTACTGATCTACACAAAACAATCTCTGTATTTGCACTTACCACTTGGGAACATGTTATTTTTATTTGAAGCATAAAACTGAATATTAAAATATATTTGGCAGAAAAGATGGGAGGCCTAAAATAAACCATTTCTTGTGCATGAGACATTAAATTTACTGAAGTCATGCTTGGCACAGATATTGTATGGCATATTAATTCATACATCAAGTTTACTCTAGCCAGTAAGGTTACAAGAAGGGCTATTATTCACCCTTTTAAGTAAGGTTGCCAGCTTTCTAATTGCTGAAAACCAGACATACCGCCCCTCCCCCCGCACCTTTTCCCCCAGGGTCCTCCCCCATTGCTCACTCTTCTCACCTTTTCCCACCCACACAATTCCTCAGCTCTAGACCTGCAGCTTGACACCAAGCCCGCCCACCCAAGAGATGCAGATAGGAGGCAGCTCTGGCTGCACATGGACTGACATGGATTACTTGGTGCTGCCTCTCCCCCTCTCCCACCTCCATGATAATGAACTTTTGGTGTCTGGTCAGAACATGAAACAAGACACTTCTAGGTCCCCTTTTTGACCAGACTTTCTGGTTGAAAACTGAATGCTTGGAAGACCTATTTTACAGTCTGATACCACTTTATTAATTAAACGCAGCGCATACTTTAAGATAGAGCTACTCAACTTTGAAGCCATGTGGGCCACAATGATACTCAGAGGACATGCTGAGGGCCGCAACTTAAGCGTGGTTGCACATACATGCAAATAATATGCAAATATATGCAAATAGCTATTCACACTGATGAATACAAAGATTAAGGCAAGACTCCACAACACACAGGCCCCATCTAAGTCAACTGCTGATATTAATAAAATGCAATAGTTACCCGATTTCCACCCATATGACAGCACTTTTAATGAGCAATGACAGTCCAGGAATTTAACTACTAAAACACGTATCAACAGAAGACCATTACATTGACTACTTTGTTTTGGCTCCCACCCGCAGGCCGCAAACAAATGGACCGCAGGTTGAGTAGCCCTGCTTTAAGGCACCATGGGAGAGCTTTCAAAGGTGTGGATGGCAACACAGCACTCACCTTAAACTGAAAATATCCTCCAACACTTTCTAGGTTCATGCCATAGTCAGCAGATGCTCTTGGCCCACTGCCAGATATTCCAAGGGCCAGTTTCTTATCTATTTCCTTTTTGTTGCGTACAGACTTGTAGCTCAGTGTACCTGGACTTTCAAACAGAGCAAGGAACCTGAGATCTGTGCCTTTGAAAAATCTCCTCTTGTACCCTTAAGAATAAATTGCTCTATTCTGAGCATACAGCGTGCATATTCTCTAACCAAGGGTCAGATGTTCAGCAATAAGACAAACAAGCTATCCGAGCTGGAAAGTTTATCTTTAATCAGTCTCACTATCTTGTTCGCCTGTCTGGCCAAATACCGTCTTGAAGGGGAAGTCAAGAGCTTTGGCATTAGCAAACAGCCAGCTTCATTAAAAAAATGTATGATGATGAGCACAGTAAAGTGGCTCACTTAACAGGGATCTCGCATCATTGAGGGATAAAAGTCACTCAATATCTAGGCTTGAGTTTTCAGAAGAGCGTGGGTGAGTCTGGAATTCTGATGGAGGTCAGGCACCTGACTCCCTTAGGCTCTTTTTAAAATCCCAGCTACAGAGGATAAACTGTAATGTTCAATAGGCAACATATGGGCTATTTTAGGTGAATTTCAGGGAAGCAGTTGATATTGTGCTACAAATCCTTACTTAAAAAAAAATCACTTCAGATTGGTTTGCACAAGAATAACTGGCTCAAGAATTGGCTAAAAGTATATGCAGTAAAGAGAACAGCGATTTCAGAAAGTATCTAATGGCATATGCAGAGGTGAGGTGAGGTGAGGTGAGTTCTTCAGTAGCACTAGTGTCTTATCGATCAATACGAGCACAGATTGCACTTAGAGGAGTTGGAACACTAACCAGAAATAAGCCTACAGTTAAGAGAAACTAATAGGGTTCTTACTCTGAATCATGACACTAAGCTAGGGGGAGAAGTAGATATGCTGGAAGGTAAGGATATGGTCCAGAGTGACCTAGGCAAACTGGAGGATTGGGCCAAAAGAAATCCAATGAGGTTCAACAAGGACAAGTGCAGCAGAGTCCTTCGGATGGAAGAATCCCAAGCATTGCTACAGGCTGGGGACCAACTGGCTAAGCAGCAGTTCAGCAGAAAAAACTCTAGGGATTACAGTGGATATGAGACAACTGTGTGCCCTTACAGCCAAGAAGGCTAATGGCATATTAGGGAGCATTAGTAGAAGCCTTGCCAGCAGATCTAAATAAGTGATTTTTCCCCTTTATTCAGCACTGGTGAGGCCACCTCTGGAGTATTGCGTCCAATTCTGTCCCTCCCTCCCCCCCCAATATTACAGAAAGGATGTGGATGCATTGGAGAGAACCTAGCAGAGGGCAACAAAAATGATGAGGGGGCTGGAGCACATGACTTATGAGTAGAGGCTGAGGGATATGGGCTCATTTAGCCTACAGAAGAGAAGAGCGAGGAGAGACTTGATAGCAGCCTTTAGCTACCTGAAACGGGAGGTTCCAAAGAGGGTGGAGAGAGGCTTTTCTGAGTGATAACAGAATGAGGAACAATGGTTTCAAGTTACAGTGGAGGAGGTCTAGGTTGGATATTAGGAAATACTATTTTACTTGGAAGGTGGTGAAGCACTGGAATAGGTTCCCTAGGGAGCTGGTGGACTCTCCATCCCTATAGGTTTTTAAGTCCCAGCTTGACAAAGCTCTGGATGATTTAGTTGAGGATGGTCCTGCTTTGGGCAGTGGGTTGGACTCGACCTCCCGAGGTCTCTTCCAACCCTATGATTCTATGAAAAGTATGAGGGACTGGAAGCATTCATTTGTGAAGAAAAAAATTCAAAAGATAAACACACCCAATCTTGATTAAAAGGGTGGCTGCTGGAGGGGAGGGATGAAGAGAGGAGGGTGTAAGACCATAAGCACCAATTTTTGCTTTAGTTGGAGGGTACCTGGCACATACACCCCAGGCCCAGATCCGACCCCCCACTCTGCCCTACCCCCCAAACCTCCACTCTACCTCTTTCTGCCCCTTCTTGCAGTGTGCCCTGACTCCACTCTTCCCTTTCCCTCCCAAAACTTCTGAATGCAGCTGTTTCTCAGTGGCAGGAAGCACTGGGAGGTACTGGGGGATGGGGTAGAAGGGGAAGCTTGGCTGCCAGTGGGTGCTAAGCAACCACTAATTCCCCCCCCCCCCATCGATGTTCCAGCCCCAGAGAACCCACGGAGTCAGCACCCATGCATAAGACGATTCATAAATAACTGAAGATTAAAATACCAACCACAGAAAGGATTTCAGTACAATAATGAGCATAGCCAGGAAGAACTGGAAACAGGAAAAAAAAAAGTGTGAATATCACAAAAGATTTCCTGGTAGCAAAATAGGAAACTGTGCGCAACTATTTCCTAAGGAAGCAGCATAGCTTCTTTCATTGATTGGGACACAGAAATCTACACTAGGAACTGTGCTGGGAGGACCTAATAGAACTTTCCTAATTATTGCGTTCAGATTTTACGACACTAAGGATAGTGCAGCAAGGGAACCTAGAGGGGAGAGGAACAACTCTGATGAGCATCAGAACACACTCTAGTGCTTTAGAAGGAATTCTACATAAAGACACACCAAAAATGAAGCACTGTAGAAGAGAGAATCAGGTCAAGAGCAACTAAATTTTGTTTCCCCAATATGCTCATGTTGCTTTCCTCTTGCCCCTTCTAAAAACTCATCCCAGCCTGCATAATTACACAGACTTGTGCAAAGCTGTGTCTTGTTAGGCTTTGAGCTAGCTAAAGGCAAGTTAAGGGAACTTGATTCAGCCCTAACTACATGCTCTTACATCTGAAGCATTTCCTGGCATAACCATCCTGTTTTCAATTCTCTAAGTATCTGAACATGAAAGTGATGAGAATTTTGGTGATTTAAGCCTGTCTTATGGGATGTCATCTTGTACTTATCAGTCAGACCCAGAGGCAAGACTCATGGGTGACATAATCCTGATGTCACACCCTATTGTGCAAAGCCCCAGCCAGCAATGGGATAAAAAGTCAGGTTTCCTTAGTGCTGAGATGCATAACAAACACATCTGGATTCAATCTACAGAGCCCTCACTGTGAAAGCCACGGTAACTATCATGCCTGAAGAGAAAGCCATCACAAAGGGCTAGTAACCATTAATGAGGAACAGTGAGCTATTGGTAATAAAGTTACTTCAAAGCTTTCCATGGGTTTTTAGTTTGAGCAAACTAGGTTTACATCTAAACACAGACAGAACTCTTACATAAAGAGCTCACAGCTGCCTAATCACTTCAAGAGCTGAAAATTACATTACAGCCTGGAGGAATCTGAGCTTCAGTGAGTGTATCTCTCCACCTCATGCCCCAAAGCACAGCTGAGGGTACACTTACTTGAGATTGATGTGAAAACTAAACACTAATTATGTCTCCAATACATGGTATACTCTATTTTCTTAGTGGAATCAGTACTGTTCCTTACACAGGAAACTCAACGGTTAAGTGCATGCGTAAAAGTTTTGCAAGTGGTGCCGTATTAGTATTTCTTTCCAGTAGCACCCAGAATCAACTATGTATTTTCCAAAGAGGAAACGCACAAAAAGTGTGCCCTGAGGGACTCAGACAAAATCAAGTACACCAAGTAAAAGAAAAGGGTACAGGTACAACAAGTCTGCCACTGACATTCAGCAAGTTTCCACTCCAGCATTACAACAGAGCAGTGCTTTTAGGAGGCACTAACTTAGCAGCAGCACTGCAAATGAACTCATGCATACAGATAACATGGTAAAAGGCACAGAGATGTAAGTGTGAAAAGCTAATGAAGTAGATTCACAAGGTCTGCACCATCAGTACAAAGTGGGTACAGCAAAGAAAGATAAGAGTTTTCAGGACGTTTACAAGAAGTTTGAACATGATGTTACTGCGATGGAGAAGGCAGTGTAAGGATTTAGAGAAGCTGATGCATAAGGTCAAAACAACATGGTGAACTATTATTTGTCTTCCACAAATGAAGTCTGTACAATACAAACTGATTAAAACTATAGGCAAAAAAAAAAAAAAAAAAAAAAAAAAAAAAAAAAAAAAAAAAAAAAAAAAAAAAAAAAAAAAAAAAAAAAGTGCTAACACTGAGTCTAAAAGGAACTAGACTAATGAGATTTCATTGCCATTTCTGTCCAGTAGTCACTTCAATACATCTACTAGAAAAGTCCTATACTCATGTATAGTCAGAAGCATAGGGGAAACTTTCTTGCAACACTTTTTCCCTCAAGCTGAAAGAATAAGAGTGGTGGTGGTTTCATTTAAGCCATGTCTACTATAGTGAGGGCCTCTTTAAATCCATGATTTAGGATCTCTCTGGCAATGGTACCATCCACAACACAGTTAACACAACCTGAATGTTTGAATAATTTACTCTATTTTGGACAGTAATCAAGTCTACAATTCAACAGGACATTGGACGCTCTGAAGTATTACTCAGCTAGTGTATTTTCAGAAATGAGATGATTAAGTCTATGAGAACACTTTGTGATCTTCTTTCAAGCTGTCACAAGCAAGGACTTAATAAATTCTATTTAACCCAAGAAAAAACAAAGAGGTTCCCTAACATGGAATGTCAGCATTTAAACTTCTCCCATGTAACTAGCCAAAGGCTACCAAAATTCATCTTCCTGAAATTATTTTCTAGAAAGACCCAGACATGAGGCATCTTTTCATAGGAAAGTTTATTTTAATTCACTTCAGAAGCCTCTTCTTCCTGACAATGAGGAATGATTAGATGACTTAAAGCACCGATTATCTTCAACCCAAAACAAAAGAACATGGAATGTAAAATTGTTACATTAATCCAGACTTCACTGGTCTTCATTATACTTTGATTTCAATCAATTGCACACATGCACATTAAGTTAAGGGCAATAAATTACAACCACCTGTTTGAAGGAATATTATTTTCAGTGTGGGAAGTGGAGAGTCATGGATTTAACTGAATTGGGTAAGATGTTAGACTGCATATGGGAGTAATAAACTAATGAACAAAAGGATACCAGGGCATTAACTTCAGGCATTGTATGAATTAAATCTGGCAGCAAGAGCTCCAAATTAAAGTTACCATTTCAGCAAAAGATCTGCATGTTTGTGAAGTACATGATTTTAAGATGATTAGTTGTATGGTATATATCTCCTGGGGATTGAATTAATACCAAGTATACTTCTTCACACAAGCTGAATTCACTTCTGGTCTCCACAAGTGTTAACCCAAAACTTAGCCTGGCAAAGTGCTCCTTTCTCCCCACCCAACTTTGTTTATTACAGATTATATATTTTTGTGAAATGTAAGGTGCACTGACAATTGTCTGATGATTCCCGTGAGAATTTAAATTAAAATCAAATGAGACGAACAGGGTAAGGTCAAAACTGTCAAGGAGATAGGAGTTCAGCATGGGTAAAGGAAGTTATGATATGCAATTAAGATTAAGTAGGAATAGGAAGGGTGTCTTATATTGTAATGAATAATTCTGCAATACTTACATAACCTGAACATTCAGGAGCCTAGCAATATCTTAATGCTCAAGATTCTATTATTCCAAGCAATTCTACATGCTTTTGTACTACAAGCTTCATCCAACAGGTTTTCAGATTAAAGGGCTGACATCAAATGAATTGCCAACAGCCAGCTTAGGGAAGAGCAACATTTAAGATGGACACTATTGAACAAATATGATTAGATTATGTAATCAATTATTTATATAAAGCCCTAACACGGTTTTCCTGAAATATCCCCAACAAAATCACCACTTGCTACATAGGTTCTCATGGCTCATTCATATGGGGGACTTGCCCACCCCTGCCTTAAATGCTGATGGGGATCAAAATACAGCCCACAGTCCGAATCTGGCCCACCAAGTCGTTTCATCTGGCTCACACCCCATTGGGCCCTCAACCTCAGGCCAATCGAGACCCAGGGGCAGGGGAGTGCGCCAAGTCTCCTCCCCCTGCCAGGGGTGTGTGACCAGAAGGAACTACCATCTGTTCAAAATGGCTGGAGGTTCCCTTTGGGCACCACAGGCCCCTGGCACGGTGGGAGACGACAGACCTCACATGCTCCCCCACCCCACGGGGGAGTGTGCACGAAGACTCCTCTGCACCAGGGGTACGTGGTGCCTAGAGGGAACTGGCCCTTCAGCTCGAGACCCCACTCCCTTCAGTGTCAGCTTGTGACCACTACCAAAATTGGTGAAGTGGGCCCCCCCCCAACAAAAGTTATATTGGGGTGGGCAATAAGGGGTTACAAGAGTATTCTAGAGGTTCCAAGATGCTGGCTGAGCAGTGCTGATGCAGAGAACCCTAGGAGCAGCCAATTCTTTGAATAAAGACTGAGCTGAACTTCATGCAGTATTAGAGTTAATTGAAGTTACTAAAAAACTGAACACTAGGAGAGGGGACAGTCTGAACTCTACATTGTGTTGCCTGCATTTGGAAAAAAGAAAGCCAGGTTGTGAATAGAACCTACTCACAAAAGTATTTAATTCTTCAAGTGATGCATACATTTCTCTTCCACCCAAAGAATGACATTGGAATAAATCTGTCCAAAAAATCTTAAAACTAGGAGAGGAGCTGTTCTATGGAATCAACTCAGAGAACCAAAGACTCAGCATTACTTCAGGTTTGGTCAAGAAAAGCTTTGCTTTTATCCAACCTATTATTCTTGCCTACAGTCTCCCAGACCGACTGGTCTGTAGTCAAGCCTTTTAAGCTGTCTGATAGTAACAATTACAGACAACTGCTTTCTAATGATGCAACTTCAAAGCCAGATTATTCAAAGATGAGAGCTCTAATCTACAATTCACATTCAGAAAAAGCTCTAAAAGACAAGACAATTTGGTCCCCCATTTTAAATGATCATTCAGTATCTGAGAGATAGCTTTACAAGATTCTTCTAACCTCTGCTTCCTGGTATTCTAGCAGCATCTGTGGAAGTATCTGCCATACAAGTTGTTTTGCTTGTTTTATGTCATCCACACAATTGATCTATATTCCTGTGATGAATAAGAGCATTGCATCATCGTGCTGTCATTAGAGGCTATGACAAATAACCAAAGAGATTACGTTACTGTGAGAACTATGAGAAAGAAGTACCTACAACTAATCAGCAAAGGAAAGTGCTGGAGGCCAGGTCTACACTACTGAAGAAAGTCAATATAAGATATATTAAAAACTCCAGCTATGAGAATAGCATAGTTGGCAGTATTGTCCCTTAAGTCAAATTTCTGCGGCGTCCACACTGCAGGAGTGGGATGGGAGAAACTCTCCCGTCAAATTCCCTTACTCATAGTGACCCCATGGAATATGGACATTAATGGGGGTGCCAGCAATGGTTGATTTAGCAGGTCCTTATTAGACCCACTAAATCGAACCCAGGGAAATCAATCTCCAGAACACCGATCTCTGGGTAAGTGAAGACAAGCCCAGAGTTAAGATAAAGCAACAAAACCACAACATGCCTAAGCAAGCCTGAAGATGAACCCTCACTGTGGGAGACATTTAAATGTCTGGGGAATATATATATATATATTAGAGCCTGGAATTCTCATTAAAATTCTTCTTCTCTCAGATTTTTTTAAACAGTATAAATTATACTTGATGTTTAAATTTTATATTAGCTGTTGGTAAAATGTCTGTTTCCCCTCAGGCATAAACATAACTGCACAACTGTTTCAGGCTACATTTTCAAGTACTGCATGTAAAACATCCTCTGAACTGGAGGAAGAGGAAGAGGTTTACACTTAGCCTGTTGAACGACTGTTGCAGTACACTCAGCATCTGCTCTAACAACCCCAGAGGCTTTGCTGTCATCAAGGAAGTTCTGGAGTTCCCATCCTCTTCATCTGCAAAGCAGAAGGCAAAGGCATGTCTTCAGAGGTTGGGTTTAGAAAAAAAATCTGCCACAAAGCCTGTTCAAAGTTGCATGGTTAGGATGAGGAACTTGTCTGAAGTGGTGAGAGACATTCTGAAGCGGTGAGAATGAGTTTTTAAAGTTCCATTCAGAAGCATTTTTGTATATTTCCTTCCTCTAAAGTACAGAAGGTTACTAAGATGTAGCTCCTTTAGAGCATGCTCTCTCTTGTTTTGGCAAGAAAGGCTATGTCACTTCAATATACCAGACAGCACGAAGGCAACAGCCTATTCAGTTTTCTAGATTAACACAATTCCACACCTGGTTTGAGACATTTAACAGTGCTGGCACATGCCCGCCATTTAAATCAAATTTATAACCAGCCTGGTCCAGTATATTGGAATTGCTGCACCGTTCAGTATTTGATCAGTGCACAAAAGAAGCACTGCCAGACCAGAGGGACCAGTGATACTTAAAGAATCAGAGTTACTTTTGGCTTTCTAACAGGTGTGGGGATTTTTTTCCAGTTATAGCAGACCATCAGAGCTGCATCACTGCAATTACTGATATATTGCTTTTCCTTTTTAGCTCTCCTCACACTTAAAATTCTTATGATTTCAACAGCTGTTACAGTAGTAACTGTTAGAATAAATATTGCTTCTGACTATCTGAAATCCCAATTTTCCAATAGTATATATTGTTCACATCAGGGTGTTTTTAAAAATCTCCAGTCAACCTACCATGACTAATATTATGGGGGCAGGACCTGTTTAGTGGGCAGCAACTCAGCGAACATTGATTTTAGTGATGCCTTTTTTAAAAGTCAGAGCAAACATGGATTGTTAGTAGTAAAACCCAGCTGTATGTTTAAGGAAAATCCAGATAAGGACTGTTAGAGGAAATAACCTATCCTGTTCATCTCTCTCCATGCTTCTTTACCTTAAACTAAAAACCACTTTCAGGAATAATGAACATTTACAATGATCGTGTTTCCCTAACTGTTTGAAAATTCTCCCTAGACAAAGGATTTTTTGCATAATTCAAGAAAACAGAAAAAAGGTTACTCGCCTGGTGCAGTAACTGAGGTTCTTCAAGATGGTTGTTCCTGTGGGTGTTCCACCTTAGGTGTCTGAGTGCCGCTGCACTTCTAATTTAGAGAATTTAGGTAGCAATGCCCTCAGTAGGCTATGCACACGGAGTAGCTGGTGTGCATCATTTGAAACTTCTACTCCGGATGCACAGCCAACAGTCCTTTCACAGTTCTCTCTCTGCCCCAGACATGGAAGATTCTGAAGCAGGGGGGAGGAAGGATAGGTGCTCCCATAGGGACAACCATCTCGAAGAACTCCAGTTACTACACTAGGTGAGTAGACTTTTCTTCTTCGAAGTGTGCCCCACCTTAGGTGATTATGAAGCAGTAGTGGTGCTGATGACTTCCTGTTCTGTGTCATGCGCTGTGGAAACTTTCAGTAGGCAGTCATCTAGGTATGGGAAGATGGTAATTCTCGTTTTCCACAGGTGTGCTGCCACCACCACTAGGACCTTGGAAAAGACCTGTGGGCCTATTGAGAGTCTGAATGGAAGCACTCTGTATTGGAAGTGCAGGTCTCAAATGGCGAATTGGAGAAAGTGTCTGTGCGCTGGGTGCATGGAGATATGAAAATAAGCATCTTGGAGGTTGAGGGTAGGCAGCCAGGCTTCCTTCTCCAAGGCAGGAATTATTCTGGCTGGTGTTACCATTTTGAAACGCTGAGTTCAAATGAACTGATTGAGGTTGTGGAGGTCCAGGGTAAACCTCCATCCGCCCATCTTTTTGGTTGTGAGAAAATAATGGGAGTAGAATCACTTCTCACTGTGCTCTGGGGGGTACATGTTCTATGGCCCCTAGCTGAAGGCGATGGCCCCAGTTCACGCAGGAGCACATCTTCATGAGAGGGGCCCCTGAAGAGGGATGGGCAAGGCGGGGGGGGGGGGGGGGGGGGGGGGGGGGGGGGGGGGGGGGGGGGGGGGGGGGGGGGGAGAGGGAGAAGAGAGGGGGAGAAGTAAAAATGGGCTAGAGTAACCCATGCAAATAATTTATAGTACCCATTTGTCTGTGGTGGTGGTGGTGGTGGTGGTGGTGCTGATGTGCTATGTTGGAGAAAATGAGGCTAGTCTGTTGCCAGATGTTGTGGAGGAGATGGATTGCTAGTGTTGAAATACTGGGGCTGTCAGATCCTTGACCATCCCTTCAAAAGGTCTAACATGAAGTGCAGAGCTGTGGGGCTCACATCTGGTCAGCTGCTTCTCTACATCTATTATGGCATGGTCGATGTTCGTCGTCATATTGCCTGTGTTGTTGGTTAAAAGGCATTGGTTTGTACCTCTGTGTAAATAACCTTTCCTGCTTTCTTTTTGTGACAGGGATGTGGCTGCCATGCATATTGAGCGTGGCTCATAAGTCCTTCAAAGTGAGGAGTGAGGCGTTGATGGTCTTGGTTAAAAGCTTAGTGCCCTCCAAGGGCAGATCTTCAACTGTGGACTGCACCTTTCTGGGGAACCCAGGAGCTGCAGTCATGAAGCCTGTCTCATCACTAAACAGATGAGATGGATCTAGCCACTGTGTTGGCTGAATCTAATGCAGCTTGCAAGGCTGTTCAGGAGAGTAGAGCGCCTTCATTGGTATCTGATCTAAACTGCTCTCTTTTGTTGTCTGGGAGGAATTCAATAAAGGTTGTCAACTGGTCCAGAAAGTTGTGGGTGTATTTTGTCAGAAGATTTGAGCTGGAGGCTGGCTAAAGAGTATGCCTTCCTCCCAAACAAGTCCAATCTCCTCCAGTCCTTGACATAAGGTGTCCTGCGGGCTGTTTGTTGTCTACCCCGCTGATTAACAGCCACCACCACCATAGAATTTGATGTGGGAAGGGAAAATAAGAAGTCTGGCCCTTTGGGGACTATGTCATACTTTTTGTCCAACCTCTTGCATGTCGGGGGTATTGTGGCCAGCATCTGCCAGATGGTTTTTGCTGGATCCATCAAGGTGTCGTTCATAGGGAGTGCAAGCATAGTATGCGGAGAGGCGTGTAGTATATTTGTCAGCTTATGCTGATTTTCTGGCATGCTTGATAATGGGATTTCTGAGAGTCCACCACTCTTTTGAAGACTTGAAATCATGCCCCGCAGTTGGAGGTGGGGGCATGATTGTATTGTCAGATGAGGATGACAGGTGAGTGAATGGAAGAGAATCAAGCGTTTGCTCCTCTCCCATTACATCAGTTTCGTCCTCTCCTTCGGAGATGGATTGGTCAGGTGACTGGGTGGTGGGTACCTGAGGCCTGGATGCTGGGGAAGGTTGTAGCACTTGTTGTGTTTGCTGCACCTGGTATGCAGCCCATGGATCCCAATAAGGCCAGTTGGGAGCGATTGGTGGTAGCAGCCACTGTTTGCTCGGTTTGGGAAAAGAGTGTCTTGAAGTGTGCATCTCCAGAAGCTCATTATCATAGTTGTCGCTGGACAGAGGTGGGGCCAATCCCTCTGGAGAGGATGACAAGCCAAAGCAGGATGTATTTGGGGTGCTATCGGTGCCGAACAGCAGTGTCCCCAGCACTGAGGAGACCATGAGATCAGAGCTAGTGATGAACATTTGAGATGCTGACATAGTAGGTAGCAGCGCCAATACCAGGGTGATTTGTGGCAATATAGGCCACAAATATAAGAAATGCCTCATGCAACCCCTACAATAATGGAGCCTCTCTAAAACTCGGCCTGCCAAATTGAAAGATCAACTTTGATAAAAGGAGCAAGGAGATGTGTATAATTTGCTGCATTCTTCACTCTGACTAGGGAGTGCAGGGAACAGACAAACCTGGACTTGCCCCAGCCAGGGGACGTGCACCCCTCCACCCAACTGTACCCACTGGAGCTGCAGAAACCATGGAGAGGTGCTTCTCCCCTAACCCCAAGCTGCTGTGCTAAGAAAGGGCTGAGGTAGTCTTCTCTCTCCCCAGAACAGCCTGCATACTGAATCCCCCCTCCTCAGCCCCACCCCAAAGCAATGATTTAAATGAAACACATACATTTTCATTTTATTGTCCAAAAAATAGAAGTTCATTGATTTAGGACCCAGGCAATGCCAGGTAAATCTGCTAGTTAATTATACAAGAGGAGAAATGAGGTTGGTTAATTCCAGTTACATGAGCATATTGAATACTCCTTGTTAAAAAGCACTAGTGGCCTCAGTTTCCTCATATGAAAGATGGGTATAACATTTAGTGATGTATATGTAAATCCAGTACTAGCTAGTAAAAATATAAACAGCTGTGTTACAGCATGTTATTTCCCAAGTGTGAAATTGGATTGCATTACATTTAACCAGCTGCATGGCAATGAGTGGGAATAATCCCCAGCATCCAAAAATGAGAGTTTTTCAGACTTGAAAAAATCTATGTTTAAAATTAAAAACATTCTCCCCCTTAAAACTTAAACTACAAGGGGCAGAGATACATGGTCTGTGCAATGTTTTTCCTATAGACAATTAATTCAAAGAACACTCCAGTGTTCTTCATGGCTATGCTCTCAGAATCCTCTCGATGAAGAAAGAGCTCGATAGGTCACACTTACCTAAATAGCACTGTATGCCTATTAGTACCAGATACAGCATACTAAGTGCAGACTTTTATGATCTTCTATTTTAACTGAGTTTAATCATGACCTATATAGTGCATTACAGGAAGCATAGGTAGCAAGCAATCAATGTCTGTAGTTAAAGCTTCACAGTACTTCCCATAATAAGACCTTATTTTCACTTGCTAATTGTTTATCAGACTAACCTTTCTGTCAGAAGTCTTCCATGCAAAGAAGTTTGCCTTGGATAGATAATGTTTAATTTTAAGTTTCAGCAAATTAAGAGTTCAGATATTTCCAAGAATAAAATTAGGGGAAAAATACATGAGTTTACTAACATTAGAAAAAGGGCAATCCTTTTGTTGAAAAACTAGCACTACAGTGTTTTAGAATAGGGACTTGAAATTTGGAAGGGAATTACCTGTATCCCAGGGATGCGACATTTGTTATCCCTCTAGAAAAAGGCCCAACTCGGACAAATAATACAGTTTTTAGTTTACAGGTGCTCAGAGATTTGCTAAAGAGTTTGGCAGTAAAATCTCTGATGTTATCCTCCAAGTGTGCTATAGGGGCCAAGAGCAGGTCTTTCTCTGCAACTGTTACTCCCACCTGCTTAGGACAATAGTGGTGCCTGGGATCATGATGAGAGTACCGAATGTGCTCTCAATGCTTCCCCTGCTGCTGCCCCAGCAGACAGGAATGCAGAGCGGAAAATTTGACCAGAGTGAGGCAACAACAGAGAGAGAAGATTAGAACCAGAAGCTTAGGAGACAGGGACATAAACTAGGCAAAGAGTGAGGGGGAAACAAGACGGGGAACCAATATGAGGAAGGGGCAATTGAGATCAGACAAGGAGAGACAGGAAAAGAGTTTGTGATCATGTAATTAAAGACTGTATCATAACACACAAGGAGACTGATTTTAAGTTACACGTCAACATCAATTCTGGAATTTCCTAGCTTTCAAGTGCTTGACTTTGCAACTTTAACTTTCAGTTGGTGTAGTTTTGCATGTGTAAAAAGTATTAAAACATTAAGTCAAAACAGATTTAAGAATCTATGTGGTAGTCCACTGAAGGCCGCCCTTTAAACAAACAAACAAACAAACGACACACAAAGGTTTAATATTTTGCCAGAGAAACATTTATAGCAGGTCAGATGCACAAAAAAAAAGAAAAATCTTTGCCTTTCTGCTGCATGTTAGCGGCCAAGTAGTCTAAATCTATACGCGTATTTTATAGTGTCTCTGAGTTTGTTCAAGAACTCCTAAATGGCCACCAAATTTGGTATGTAGATTCCTTTTCTCCTAACTTAAAGCAAGGTCAGGGCTTGGTTGTGCCAGAACAACCAGAAGTCCTGGGGGAAAGGACAGTTTTCCATAACATGCAAAGGGAGGGGTGTGATATGAGTGCCCACTGGGACAATGAGCTTGAGGAGGAGAACTATGCTGCAGAGTGTCCACTGGGGGCAGCTGTACCACCAAGGGAGTGGCCAGTAGGACTAGGACGCCACCATTTTGCCTGCCAGCACACAGAGTAAGTAGCGACCCCCACTCCACCCCACTGGCCCTTGGCTTTAGCAAGGGGGGCAGGGAGGGAAATCTGGGAGCAGGAGAAAAAAGGCCTCTGGTGGCCAGGGGAGGGGGGAGGCACAAGGAGAGGACTGTGCCAGATGGGACCTCCCACCTTGAGCCCATCCTCACCACCCCCATCCCTGACTCTCACACCAGGCCCCCAGCCTCCTTCACTCCCCCTCCCATATACCCAAGGTCCTCCCCTGATCCCTTCACCTCCCCACACCACCAACTCCCTGCCCTGAAGGACTTGGGCAACTCTGGGTAAGTCTCCTAGTATTTACTATGGTAAGCGATTAGATCTAAGGCAGAGTTTTTAATCACTCACTTCCGGTAATATTGAAATGTGCTTGTATGCTTTTTATGGTAGTTACAAATCTCCAATACTACAGCACTTATATTTGAATCTATATATGTGTGCGCTGTGAAATTAATAGAATTACTATTTACATCCCAGCTATGACTAAAACCATAGACTGTATAACCTCCTTGCTAAATCAGGCCCAATGATGAAAGGAGAGTTAAAGTCCAGTCCACCCTGAGCTTTCA
Organism: Apalone spinifera; assembly: GCA_030068395.1. Lineage (NCBI taxonomy): Eukaryota > Metazoa > Chordata > Testudines > Trionychidae > Apalone > Apalone spinifera. The sequence continues at coordinate 17,072,217 of JANRFK010003894.1, read as the reverse complement.
GAAGTTATTCAGTAAGGAAAGCAATTTAGAAATGTTGCCTCTAAAACCTTGAGGAGCCACTATCAAATTTGCTAGTACTAAACTGTCCCTGAACAATAGTTTTTCCACATATGATCTGTTCATTCCCACTTACCAAGCATGTGGAATAGGAAGTAATGGAGAATTAACCTGTCTAGCCTGCTGGAGTCCAGAAAACAGGTCATCCTACTTGGTTTCAAAGTTTAATGGAATACTGTCTTTAGAGGTCTGAAAAGTAGTCTCTCTCCAATCAGGTACAAGTGTCTTATTGACCAATTGGTACTTGCACTAACAGTGGAATTAAAAACCCACACAACTGTGTATATTTCAGTATACCTGCAAATATTATTTTACAAAAGGATAGACACTTCAAGTCTCAAAATGTACTCTGCTGGTGGGATTGCTTTTTAAGAGGATTTAGTTTTGAAGGCCTAGGAGAAAGATGAACAGATGGTTTAAGACTGAACCTGGTCAAGACAAATAAGAACACAGGTCATTTCAGGGCAGTCTTGCAGTCAGACAAAAAAATGCAGGTGTGCCAGGAAAGAATTCTGTCCCTGTTTTCCCTTGAGAGCTTGGCTTCCATTTCAATTGACATGTTTGATCACACTTTACTAATGTTACAAATGGATAAAGTATATAATGTATATCAGTCAATAAGCCTTTGTGTGCTTCTATCTCCAATAGACACTGCAAGCCACTCTCAAAGGCTGCTAAACTCAAGGTATGTGAAATCAGGATATGTGAATGACGGAAGCAAAGAAAGCAGAGAGTTCTACATGGTAGAATTGACCTACAAGTCTCTGTACTGGTCAAAGGCATTGTTGGCTTCCACCTCCAGCTTGCGCAGGCGAGCAGATGGCATGGCACCGTCTTCTAGAGGAGGATCATATTTGTTACTCCATGGTGATCTGTGGGGAGAAAAGGTGGGGTGGGGAGAAAAAAATTAGATAAACAAGGCAACTCTAAAAGGTTTTGAGAAGTGTAGGCCTAAATCACAGAGGTTTGAACTTGCAACAAACACTATTAATCTCTCAAAACCAGGTAAGAACATAAGTACAGCCATACTGGGTCAGACCGAGGGCCCATCTAGCCTAGCATCCTGTCTTCCGACAGGTGGCCAATGCCAGATGTCCCAGAGAGAGTGAACAGGACAGGTAATCATCAAGTGATTCCTCCCGTCATCCATTTCCAGCCCCTGACAAACAGAGGCTAGGAATACCATTCATACCCATTTAGCCATTTCTGAACACTGATAGAAAAAGGAACCAGATTCCTAAAGCTTGTTTATAGATTCTAACTTTCCCTATGGATTACCTCTTATCTTTGTGTTACCAGTATATGTACAGTCATGTTTTGGACTTGGTTCCCACTCCCCACCCCAAAATATGAGTAATTTTCAGGTAGTGGCTCTTTGGAATAGTGGTGTTGGGGTGGGAGGGAGGTTATGCCAGAAGCCACTTCGCTTTTAGCCATTAAAAATGCTTAAAGATTTTACATGTAATATCCAGTTGGACTGGGAAGTTCATTAGGGAGTTTTTCTACATCAAGAGATTTGTCAGGATTTGAGCCAATACTATAGCCCCGGGGTTCTCAAACGTTGTGATACCGTGACCCCCCTCTGAGTTGCTCACGACCCCCCAGGGGGTCAGGACCCACAGTTTGAGAAACGCGGGTATAGCCTACAAATAAGATTCAAGTTCTCTTCCATTAACTTGTTTTATAAAACATGCTACTACTTTTATGCAACTATCAGGAAAACATATGAACAGTAAACAAGAATTGCAATGGGGTTTTTAAGTGAATCTCTGCCGGTTGCAGACATTATGTGCTCTCAGTAAAATGCTTAATATTCAGGGGCTGATGGAGCTTTCTGCTTGCCTCTGAGAATTTTAGAATTCTCATTTTATAAGCCCACAATCTCCTCTGAGCAACCAACCTACATATAACCTTTACTAGTTTAAAAAAAAAAAAAAAAAGTTATCCATAGCCTTTGCAAAGGTGCTTTTTAAAATGTTCCAGTCAGCTAACACACACCAGGTTTAATGTAGTCCATACGCAAAGACCTTTTTCTTCAGTAACCACCATTTGTTATTAATTTCTCCAAGAGGCGTCTAGCTTGACATCTGTTTAATGCAAAGCACAAAGAATAGTCTGTTTCCTTCTGGCCTCTGCTTCCAGCACATTTAATTCCCCTCCGACTCCTCTCTCCTGGATTTGCCTCAACAGGTGAGAGACAGTAAGAAGTGTCAAGTCATTGTGTCACAACCAGCAACAAGACGACTTTTCTTTTTAGAAAATGGGAAATTGATGCCTGAAAACTCAGTTGCTTTAGTGAATATTACAGAACTATATTACTTGTTTACCAGAGAATTATGTCAAGTCAGATTCACACACACCAGAGTTCCCCCACCACTGAGAGTGCAGGCTTTGCAACATTCATCAGGTGAAACACACACAGAACAGTACAAATATACATCTAAAACCTCAAACTAGACAGCATCAGAGAGCTGTAGACAAGACATCAGCTTCTATCACGCACCCTCTGAGGAATGAATAAAAGAGGACCTGCTCCCTGTGAGACCTGCAAGTATTGTATACTGTGGACAGCATTTATATCATATATATATAGATGCTGTTTGACACGTTTCAGAGGGGTAGCCATGTCAGTCTGTTTTAGCAAAAATGAGGAGTCCTTTTACACCTTAAAGACTAATAAATGTGAGCATGTAGTTCCTAAACGCTGCCCCTTCTGCCCCCCACTTTAAAAAAAAAAATCCTGAAAACAAACTTGTTTCTGCAATTCCAGACGACACTTTGCTAGTAATGTTAGCAAATAGTTGTTTAAACTATTAACCGATAACCTTGGCTTACTGGTTAATCCAAATGACTACATGTACCCCGCCTTGCTGCCTCTGTATCATGTGGAAAGCAGCTATTGCAGAAGAGAACGATAAAATGCGGATTCATTTGTAATTGGAAACCCTACACACGTATAGACTCAAGAAAGATGAGAGAAATGGGTCTCTGGTAGTATCTTTGTGGGAAAGTTTATCAATTTTTCTTAGGTTATCACTGGATTATTTGATTTGATCTGGTGTAACTGATGGGTCTTCAGTTAATTTACAAAGGATTATCAAAGGCATCAAAAGAAGTAGATGAGCACATTCTTGAGACACTTAGCTAAAATCTCAAATATTCTGAGTAAAAATACTAAAGATAACTTTTGAGTTCTTTTGCTATATACTTCTTTAGAGAAGCATAGTTGACACCCAGTATTTCCAACAGAAGTGAAACATTCCTCAAATTAGCATAAAGTATGCAAGTGTAGAGAACAACAGTGCTCTGAACAAAATATAATATGTAATTAAGCTATTCAAGCTGGTAAAACTGCAGGCTCTGCTGGCTATTCCTTCAGTTTAAGACATTTCTTTAACATCACCAACTATTTGCATAAAATGGACAGATGTTCCAGACAAAAACCCAGCCATCTAATCTTCAGGCTACAAAATCTCCCTTATGTACAATAAAGAATGTTCTTATTATGTTGTCTCCCATTATTTTGAGTTCTCTGTTCCCTAGCAGACTGATTAATCTAGCTTTAATATAACAATATACAATGGCACAGAAGAGATGTGCCCATTCCAACTTTTGCCTCAGGTGGCACTTAGTCTTTTTCTTCATAATCTTAGAAGTGCTCAATTTTGGATCTAAGTTTTGTGCATGGATCAATCTATTTTATCAGATACCAGCTGCACCCATATTGTCAAATATATTCAGAACACTTCAGATGGTAAGGGTACACTGCCCTGCGTGATTCCTCTTATTAGAAGTATTAGCCTCTGAACCCATAGCCATCCCCATTTCCATCATCTAATCTACTGCAGGAGTCAAAATTGGAAACAGGAGATTAACTTTTGCTGGACAATTTGCTAACATACTCAACACCTCTCCACCTTGGAGAGGCGATCTAGCACCTCTCTTTTGAGAAGCTGTGTGTGGTCTTAAAATTAACTGAAAACCAGACCCTTGCAAAAGCAGATACTAACAAAACACTTTCAGTTATGACAGGCAGAGCTTTTATGACTATGAGCAATCTCAGTAAATCTAAATAGCATCTTGAAACACTCCACCATTACTCAAACTACAGACTGACCTGATAAACCACTAAAGTCTCCAGTCTTCATGAGGGGGCGGTGTTCATTTAGTTAAAATGAACACATCCTCAAGACCGCTACTTTATACCCCATTAATAAAAATTCCTATATCAAGTTATCAAAATATTTTAATGGCAAAAGAAATGACCTAAGATTAATCTTAGTAAGTTATATTTATTCAAGGAAGTAAGGGGTCTTGCTCTTCCAAATGGAAGCTATGCAGCATAGAATCACTGAAACGTAGGGCTGGAAGGAACCTTGAAGCCAGCAAATCTAGCACCCTGCACTGTGACAGAACCAAGTAAACCTAAACCTTGGCAGATGTTTGTTCAACTTGTTTAAAACCTCCACTGACAGGCAATTCACAACCTCACTTAGAAGCCTATTCAAGTGTTTAATTATTCTTATGAGTTAGAAAGTCTTTCCTAATGCTTAAGCTAAGATCTCCCTTGCTTCAGATTAAGTTCAATGCTGCTTGTCCTACTTTCATTGGACATTGAGAACATCTAATCACCATCGTCTGTAACACCCCTTAACATATTTAAAGACTTATCCAATCCAACTGCTAAGTTTTCTTCTCAAGACTAAACATGCCCAGTTTTTTTTTTAAATCTTATCTTGTAGGTCAGGTTTTCTAATTTTTTTTAATCATAACTGTTGTTCTCCCCTGGACTCTTTCCAGTTTGTCTACATATTTCTTAAAAGTTTGGAGTACTGTGTCCAGTTCTGGACATCAGCGGAGGTCTAACTCATGTTGAGTCGAGTGGGACAACCACTTGTCATGTCTTCCTTGTTGGTCAGCGTCAAGTCTAAAATGTCTCCCTGGTTACTTACACCTCAAAAGTTATTCCTAAAACATTCCAAGACAGGCTTTCCAATAATGTTCTTTGACACGATCTATCCAGACAACTGGTAGAAAAGCAAAGTTCCCCAATTACTACCACATCTTATGTTACGGTCATTACTGGTATTTATTCTACAAATGCCTCACCCACCTTCTCTTCCAATAGGATACTGCTGGTAGTGGTCTACTAAAGACATCATCCCTGTTTCTTTTCCCTTTTATCCATATGTAGAGGCTCAACTCATCTGCCTCCTATCTCCTAAACTTCAGAACTAAATGTATACATTCTTCATGTAAAACATAATACCTCCTCCCCTTTTAACCTCCCAGTCCTTACTGAAGCTGTACCCTTTATACCAACATACCAGTCATGAGACTTATCCCACCAAGTTTCTGTCATGCCAATTAAATCATAAAACAGTTTATGTACTAATATTTCCGTGTTCTGTTTATTCTCCATATGCCTGGGTGTATCAATATCTACAATGTTGAACAGATTCCCCCACTAGTTTCCCTATTGTTGCTTCTAGTAATTATTCATGTTCTTCTCCACTCAGCCGAACAGCTAATCCTCCTATTTCATACTAAGTGGGCTTTTGTTACCTGCTCCCTTTGAACCTAGTTATATTGAAATATGGGATTAGTAACACTTAAATTCTAACCTAGAAGTATTAGCAAAGCAAATGGATTGAATGAGATACAATTCCATCAGACTGAGTTCTTTAACCTGCCTGAAACACGAATTGCCTAATATTGTTAAACTCTCCTCTTGCAGAGCTGAGTGTGAAAAAAGCTCCTAAAAATCTAAAGAATTGTTTAGTCCCACACCTACTACAGGATTTGTTTATTATCCAATAAAAGAAAATGTTTCTAAACCTTTGCCCATAAAGGGATAATCACTCTGAATGGATGTTTCAACTTTTATTGTATTCCCTTCCATCAATTGCAACAACAAAATTTTATATTCACTAACAATTAACTATTTGACAAAGGCAAGTACCAGCTCTTTCATCTCATTCAAGAGACAAGCAATCCCAAAGCATTTTATTTCCAAATGTTTCACAAGCCCTATGGGCAAGAAACTTGGATGATGTAACAAATAGGAAGAAAAGGCATCAGAAGAGAAACGTTAGAGGCGGACTTGTTATTTTTCACAAGGTCTATATTAATGCTGCAGTTTTAATTTCCCTGCAAACAAAAATATAAATCAGAACTAACTGTCCAAATTATAACTTACTGAGCATGATTATGTGTCAGAATATCCCACTGTATTCTGCATTTCTGGGCTGACATTGAAGATTACAATTCCTACAAAACAAACTCCACAATACATTTCATCCCAGCTGTTTGTTGGGAAACACCAGAGATATTAGTAATGTGACACACAATATTTTCACTGACAGAAAAAAAAGTGTTTTTCCTACACTGGTAGACCTCTGATGCAAAATGCAAAACCAGTTTTTAGTACCTGGAAATTATTTCCTATTTATGAGACTTACAGTTTCTATGTATTGTTCACTTAGAGCAGGGGTGGCCAGCTTGTGGCTCCAGAGCCACATGCAGCTCTTCAAAAGTGAATATACAGCTCCTTACATAGGTACCAAATCCAGGGCTGGAGGTACAGGTGCCAATATCCCACTGGGCTGGAGGGTGCTCACTGTTCCCCTGCTCTGCCCTAGGCATTGTCCCCCTCCACCCTTTCCCTCTAGGATTCTCCCTCTCTGCTGAGCCTGTCACAGCCATGCTTCCCCACTCCAGTGTCTTCCACTGAAAAAGAGCTGATCACAATGGGCAGGAGGAAAAGGAGAAGACGACACTGACAGGTAGGGCTGCCAGTGGGCAGGATGTGCTAAGAGTGATGGTAGGGAGATGATCAGGGCTGGTGACATACAACTGTTGTTCTTTGGCAATATGCCTTGATAAATTCTGGCTTCTTCTCAGGTTTAGGTTGGCTACCCCTGAGCTAGAGTCTAGCCTCTCAGCCTTAAGGACTAAACTGGATCAACTCATTCTATGGCAGGGCTACTCAACATGCGGCCCCGTAGGCCACATGCAGCCCGCAGGCCACATGCGGCTCGAGGCCTATTTGTTTGAGGCCCGCAGTGCAGTCTGGGTTTACGCAGGGCTCAACATGAAGCCCATGGGTGGGATCCTTTGAATGTGGCCTCCACTGGGAACACAACAGCGAGGCGTCTCCCAGGCCAGGTGAGCACTGAAAGACGCAAGCAGATGGGCTGGCTGGAACAGATGGGTACAGGGTGTCGGTGTTTCTAGCTGCCAGGGAGGTGGTGCTGGGAGTGCAGGGGCATTGTGGGAAGTGCTATGTATTCATGCCTATCAGTGTGAAAGAAGCTACTTGCATATATTTGCATGTATATGTAACCACACTTAAGTTGGGGCCTCGGCATGTGCTGTGAGTATCATTGTGGCCCCCAGAACTTCCAAAGTTGAGTAGCCCTGATCTATGGAATGAAGACTATAGTGCATCCAACTCTATACTTGCTTATAAAATACAGTCCTAGGATACAGAAGCACCCCAATCTATCACAAATCAAAGGTATCTTCTTTCTCCAGATGTTAGCCTGTCACATGAAATTTTGTATGTAATGGATTACATATTTCATGGTCATTAACCCTTCCTTTCTTATTTCTAATATTCTTCACAGATATTGAAATCCCACTCTCAAGAGAGGCTTCACCTTTGCAGACCATTGTGCCACAGTGAGCCGAGGGGGGATTTGTGTGTGACCAGAGCCCCTTTGCACAATAGTTACCACCACTAAACAGCAGTGGTAGTTATTTGTTTCACTCACCATTTCAGATAATAAATAAGGTGAATGAATACACAACAGTGCTATGCTTTACACATTACACACTTGATACAAATTAAAGCAAGAAAAAACAGCATGCAACTCTGCTTCATTTACATTTAAAAAGGTGGAGGACAAAAATTAGTTTTTTGCCATTCAACATTCTCTTCATTTTGTTCTGAAGCAGATAATGTCTGTGCAAGCGTTCCCATTTTACTCCAGGTGGGCATGATTTAATTGGAAGCATTAGATCTCTTTTGCAGACTGAAGGAATGTAATTTTTAACAGAAGCCTATAACTTCATTTTTTTCTGGCTAACAGATCATGGCACTTTCAACCTACTGGAGCTGGAGCCAGCAGTAATTTTATCTTTAAAAAAAAAAAAAAAAAAAAAAAAAAAATCCATAACCCTACCCAAAATGTTTTTGGTAGAAGAGCACTCAGAACACATTTAAAAGCTTAAAAGGAGGCTAATTGAAGGAAGACAGATGGACAAAAGCACTTAGATTTCAGAAGTCAGGCTTCTAATTTCCCTAAAAGAGAATGCTTTTTGTTTCAGCTAACAGGTTTCAAACTGTGCTCTTGGCACCAGCTTCCCCATAAGGATTCCATTTAAGAAAACCATCAAACATACTTAGGATACAAGAGTGTAGAGAAAGTTAGGGACCTTGAAGTTTTATATCACAAAAGCTCTGCCTTTACGCTCTGGATTCCATTGCCAATGGATATCCCCCAGACACCTTGGTCATTGCAAGAGAATGCAAATTAGTGCCTACAAGACTATGCGAGTGTGCAACTGCTACCCAAGTATATGCATGATAATGTAAACAAAATAAAAAGCCAATCACTAACCTTATTGTGACCAAAAGGAGAAAAATTAATTTCCCTCTTCAAACTTAATTAAAATTTATGTTATTCAATTTAGAATAGTGATTAGTTAAAATTAGTTTTTAAAGTCTCAATTTTTTCTAAAATGCATTTATAAAAGTGTCATTCTTTTTCTGTTCCACCTTCGTTATTGTATAAAGGAATCTTTTCAGGAATGGAGAGAAACAAAAGTAATTATGCAGAGAAAATAATGACGCTGACCCTGAAGAACAGACTGCCAAATACACAAATTAATCTCACCCAAAATGGGGAGAAAAATGCTTTTCTCTATTGCCTTTCAGTTACCAAAATCCCACATCTCAAGAAGTTGGAGCAGGTACAATATTGTCTCATACGTGTCATTTGCAATTGAACTGGGCCCCTTTAATTTTAGGGCAGCTGAAAGATGCACAGCTGCATCTCTAAGACTGAAGTTCTCTCCCATGGCACACAGATGCAGCACAAGTAGTATTGCCAGATTTCCACATGGCCTGCCAGTATGTACCAGCTCTGATGAGGAAGGCCCTCTTGGATCTAACCCCCTTTTATTTTGAGGCTGTCAGAGAAGATGCCCATGTAGCATATGACAGCTATGGTAATTTCCTGCAACACCTTTGGAAGATTTTACTGTACTAATTTTTACACACAACTGCAGGGCAGAAATGGCATACAATTCCAAGGGGAGGCTGATCACAGCTCCTCCAGATGCTAAGAACAGCAGGAGGTGATTAAGCAAATTCACTCGGGTGGTAACACCTCCACAGAAGTACCACCGCCAAATCACATATATTAGTTCAAACTGAAGTCTCCAGAGACCAACAAAGGAAGGACTTTTGGATAAATAGCTTAAGTTTAAACCAACTCAGAGCCTTTTTTCTGATCCAGCAAATGGACAGGACCGTCTATCCACAGATGGGAGGAGGGGGAGAGGAGAGAGCAATCCTTCCCAGGAAGGGCTGGAAGGACTCTGGTCTATTGAGGCCCCATAAGAGTGATGACAATCTCTCTCCTAAGTTTTGTGTGTATAGGATCTTACTGTGCTTTGCCTTAAGAAGAAAGGTGCTTAGCTGTTGTGTAGTAATTGATAATGACTGGCCATCTTCATGTTCGTAGGAAAAACATAAAAAGCAACAAATAGTCTAGTAGCACCTTAAAGGCTAACGAAACATGTAGATACTTCAGGGGGTAGCTGAGTTAGCCTGTACAGGATAAGCTTAAAAAACAACAAATAGAGTCTGGTACCACTTTATAGACTAATAAAACATATAGATGGTATCATGAGATTTCATGGGCACAACACACTTCTTCAGATGACTGGAGTATTAGAAGTCCAGATTTAAGAACAAATATTGGGGAGCGGGGGAAGGGACACAGGCAGAGAATATATGGTTCAAGTACAAGAGGCTGATAAAAGCAATTAGTACCTCCAATGTTTGGTTAAGTCATTAGGATGTGGAAGGTAATGTGAGAGCCAGCCGATGTCCCTGTTCATATCATTTGCATAAGAATGAAACTTGTAAATGAAGTTAAGTTCCAATCCTTCCCTGTGTATTTGGCTTGTGGAATTGGTCAGAAACAATGAAGTGACTTGGAGATCCATTAATGAGTATCCAGGCAGATTAAAGTGTTCTCCAACAGGTTTTTGTGTATTGCCTTTTTGGATATCTGATTTGTGTCCATTAATTCTTTCCCACAGAGACTGTCCAGTTTGGCCAATATACATGGCAATAGGGCATTGTTGGCATAGATCAGATTAATGGATGTGCAGTTAAATGAGCCTCTGATTTGGTGGCTGATATGGTTGGGTCCAGTGATGAAATTGCTAGTGTAGATGTGTGAGCAGAGTTGACACCAGGGCTGACTGCAGGGATAGGTTGCTGGATAGTTATGATGGGAAAAGGGATGGCTCAGTGGTTTGAGCATTGGCCTGCTAAACCCAGGGTTGTGAGTTCAATCCTTGAGGAGGCCATTTAGGAATCTGGGGCAAAAATCTGTCAGGGATGGTACTTGGTCCTGCTGTGAAGGCAGGGGACTGGACTCGATGACCTTTCAAGGTCTGTTCCAGGAGATAGGCATCTCCATTCATATTTCATAGGCCTCAAAGAAAAAGCAAAGTGCAGATACTTGCCTGTTTAGGTAGCCTGACTTAGTGGGAATAAACAGTCTGGAAAAACCCTGGTCAGAAGACACACACAGGTCTCTGGCCAAGAGAGGAGACAGTTAAGGATCTAGAGGAGTGCCCTTAATGCATCACAGACAGGGAATACAAGTACAGTTGCCCTGAACTGACAGGCATGTTTCCTCCTGAAAGCATGGAGGGACTACAACCTATCTTCCATGTAGGCCAAACAGGCAGAAGTCATCAATCTAGAAATGAAATGCCTCTCCAATCCACTCTCATGGCTTTTCATTTCCCCCCATGCCCATACCAACCTCAGCCAGCTTCCTTAGGATACCTGCTGGGAAAAGGAAATGCAAATATACTTTGATACTGAACACTTAACACCCTGGAGTTTTTCAAAAATTTCCAGAAGCAATTTGTGTGAGCAAGAGCAAATCATCTTTGTTGGAGCAATAGCTTATGAAATTCCAATGAACACTTCACCTTAAAAGGTTCTTACTTTCCTGGCTCATTGTAGTGAATTCTTTTAATGTTCTCCATGTCAACTTATGCAGCCTCTATGGCACCCTAAAGGCTAACAGATTCATACGGACATAAGCTTTTGTGAGCAAAAACCCATTTCATCAGATACAATGTCAGTGGCTTTTTGCCCACAAAAGCTTATGTCCATAATGAATCTGTTAGTCTTTAAGGTGCCCTAGAACTCCCCATTTTTGCAGATACAGATTAACAGTGCTGTCCCTCTGGTAGTCATGCAGCCTCTGCAACTCGAACAAGACCACTTGCACAACTTTGCATCCCATCAGCAACTGCCCATCCCCACTTCCACCCTTCACCCACAGAATAAAAGGATATTTTATTTTCTCACTATTTTCTCCATGTCCATCATGTGTAGTTAGGATAATACTTTGCATATGTGTCGCATCTTTCATGGATCTTAAAGTGCTTTTGAAAGATCCAATATAATTTTTATAATCCTTTTGTAATCCCATAATCTTTTTAATGAATGGGGCAAACTGAGACAAATTTGTTCGATCAAAAGTAGGTCAATCTAAAAACTGGACGAAAATCTGGGATTCCAAGTCTCCTACCACCACAAGAGGCACTGTCCATCCTTGAAAAAGATCAATTTTTTAAAAAGCTGTTTCCTGAAAGTTTATCATGGAATGGAATTCTCAGACCATTCTAAGCAAGTCAGGGGAAGCCACGACTCCATGTTACTCTTTAAGCAAGGCGTGCCTGAACTACTATAAAAACATTTTCAGTTGTCACTGCTAAAGAATGTGAGCTGTTACTTTAAAGTAGCAATGGAAGCCAGAAATGGAACCTTTCTAATCAAAACCAGAATGTGCGCTCAGTGACAGAAGAGGATTTGGTTTTGCTAACCTGGGATAGAAAGATTAATGGTGGCCATTATGTAGTAGTTTAGTACTCATGTAAGAGAGGAATAAACAATAGGCAATTTAAGAGTCACAAACCTTTCCAAAGCACAGATTTCAAGTCTCTTAATGAAATCTTTGGGACTATGCCACTATTATTACAGTCATTAGAAGGAAATTGGTATTGTATAAAAGGAAACAAAATTTCAAGTTAAAGTTCTTCACTGGTTTGTAGTGCTGGGACCATTTACTTTTGGTTGAAATTTAGAGCAGAGGATGTTCATGTGAATGAAAATGAAAATGTAAAGGATAACTGTAAAGAGAAGGGGAAAACCTGGACTTGTCCCTTCATGGTTTTCAATATGGTTACAAGTCATAGTCACAAACCCCTCTAAACAAGACTTTTCTGCACAATCATTCAAAAAACAATAAAAAAACCCACAACCCTTTCTGCACATTATGGAATATGTAAGTAGTTAGTCCCCAATGCACATTTGCCACGGGGAAGAGAATTTTTAGAAGTATGCATCTACTAAAAACTAAGGCTAGCATTTTCAAAGTGAGCTATTAATATGAGGTGCCCAAATTACATCTGTCCCCTTTGAAAAATTCTACTCTAAGTTTTCTTCCTAGTATGAAGGCTCACAGAGAGCTGTAGAAATAAGTGCAAAGCCCAGAGAAATCTCCTTCACATCAGCAAGATACTTAAGCATGTGACCATCCCCATGAACTTCAGTGAAATCAACTAAGGCCACAGACCAGTAACTCAGGAGCAACCTACATGGTGCATCACCTGTGCTAAAATGCATCATTCCAACCACACACTGTAGTGGCTCTCCCACTCCCCCAAAGATATCAGACTAATGGCAATATTACCAGGTTCTCTGAAGATTAATTAAATGGTCTTCTAGTGCCAAGTAAAGAGACAAGAGATGTTCTGGGCAATACATTACATGGTTCCCGGGCTCTGTTGGAACTACTTCCATAGTAAAGTATTGTCTAACTAAAGGAGGCAGAATAAGACCCCTCTTTAGCAAGAGGTCAGTCTCAGCTCAGCTTTGCTCAAAAATAAAAGGAAGACAGGGAAAATAGTGCTAACTTTTAGTAATGATTTACACAGTGATCCTTTCATGAGATCAGCTACATTCTTGGCATATGAGCTCACCTATATGAGTCTCCATCTCTGTTGTAATCACACAATAGATAATCTTTCCCCACCACCTTATCTCGAGCAATCTTCAATGGCTGGTCAACGGAAGACAGAAGATCTTCACAGAGGCTTGGGACCTAATAAAAGAGGAGGGCAAACATTAAGATTAAATGGGGCCAGACTCCCTACTAAATACAGGTTCTGTGATTGGTAAAGTCTAAAAGTCTGTTCACAACTCGATAACTCACCTCTGCACTGTTTTAAAAAGCTTAAATTGCTTCTAAAATCTTCTACTTTATTCTAAACCCAGACTCAAAAAGTTGCACTTATGTTCTTTTTTCTACCCTATTTCTCCTCCCTCTCCTCACAATGTCAGACTGGTATGGTCTAGTAAGTTTAAATGCATACAATACTCAGTGTTAGTTCTCAATGGTTTCTTCCTGGTCTTTGTTGGCAAGAAGCTGACGAATAAAGCAAATATTTATAATGGAGTGGAAACCAGAGAGACACTAAGAATAAGCTGTCCATGCTCTAGGACTTATTTTTCACAGGCTCCTACTCTAAGTTGAGTTTAGAATATTTTCCAGGCAGCTTGCCAAGCATTAGTATGCTGGTTAATAAAAAAAAAAAATACATCTGCTACACAGGTAGCTTTTAAATGGATCCCTAATCCCAGCTGCCATCCTGTGCTTTATTTGGAGAAAGAAATAAATCATTATCCGAGTGTAACACGACAAAGATTTTTTTACATACTACAGGAAAGATGACATTTTGCAGCATAAAGCTGGGGTAAGCCTCAGCAGAAGTAAGGGAGCAAGTTCTTTCTCTGGTCTCTAGCACAAAAGTGGACACAATCCTCCCACCAATCCCAGCCTTCCCCCTTTTGCTGGAGGCATTACCAAATTTAAGCTAATATCTGTCCATCCCAGTAGTTCCATCCGTACACCAGCTCCATCTCTCCTGTACACAGTTTAGAATAGCTATTTGCCATGCTAGACTTGCTATAGTCAGCCTGATGGCTAGCTACCAAAACACTTTTTAAAGCCACTATTAAACAGAACTGGTATATTTTGTGTTTCACTGGGGGAAGAGTTCTAGAATTTGTTCAAGAGTCAACACAATGTTTAGCATAAATATAATTTGATGTCACATATATAATTAAAATAGACAAGATTTAAGTTGCTTAGAGTGATGTAAGGAGTGTGTTTGGGTTTCTTTAGGGTTCTGTTATTATTTCTTCTTCCTTATGTATACACTTAAATGAATGTTAATGTTAAATATATAAATATGCCATATCAAGCTGGCATGAAATCACTATTTAAGCTGATAATACAAGTAATATGCTGAAAGGATACATTTAAAACATTTCTCTAATAAATAGCTTAAAGCTGACAGGCACATTAGTAACAGTCAATTATGCATGTTAAAAATCAGAACCATCTTGCCTGTCACAAAAATAATTGTAGGGGTTGGAAAGGGAGTTAGGTGCACCTACATTAAATTAAAAAACGGACTTTAAACCAAGACTGCATGTTATATTATAATAGTACTGTATTATAATCATTAGAAGGGAAGATACCAGGAAGTCTTAAATGTTGATATCTACAGAAAATGAAATTGTACATGAAAGAAGCTGCGGCTGCACTAGTTAAGAAGTTAAATGAATGTTGAGTGTCCATATCCACTTTTCATGCCCTCAAGAATAGCAGAATGGCAGTGCAATCCAAGTAATATGAGAATGACTTGAGCTAGCAGAATTGTAATACATTGCCCATATAATGTGGTATTCTCTCTCAAAAAAGGAAAAGCCAAGGTATTTGAATTTTACACAAAGTTAATTCAAACAAGTAAAAATTAACTTACCTTTCAAACTGTTAGGCATAGAATTCAAAGAGTTTTGAAAGATCCATGTAAAAAAGTAGGCTGGGATTTTTAAAGGAACTCAAGGGAGTTGGGAACTTAGCTGCTTTAAAAATCCCAGCTGTAATACACACCTGTTTTCCTACTTCAAACAATCTGTCCTTTGACATACACTAGCTATGGAAGTTGTGGAAGCTATTTAGCTATATTATTGCCCATTAGCTTAGATATTTAGATATTTGACATCTGAGTCAAGAACTCAAATAAGCAGTATTATATGGAGAATGTTTCCCAATGAATTTAAATGGCTTATAGGATATTTCCTTAAATATTAGAACTGAGTGTCAGCAGCTGCTCACTACTGTAGGATACAGAAGATCTGCTATAAAACCACTTGGTGTAGGGGTCTCAGTTAGGTGATTTATCTACGTAGCCTGCCAAGTTAAACACAAAATGGATTCAATTTTTCTTTTTAAATAAATTTCCTCTCGAAATTCAAGGGAAGAGTAATCTAACAAGCTGTACTGGGCATTATGTACGAATTAACTAGAGGTTATGAAATTGCCATGCTCTCAGTGGGACGGAGACACACACACACAAGTGATTATTTAATCTCAGCAATTATTTGCCTTGATGAAGTCCTGCAATATGAGATATACCAGCAGTTCTCAAACTGCATTTTAATGGGATTGCCAAAGCTAGTGTTAGACTTGCTGGGGCCTTGCAGTAGGGATGTGAAGGTGTATATGGATAATCGATGAGCCTGGGCTAATAGGTTAATGTGCATAGTTACATGTAGGCCTCTCCCCCCAGCCCACACTGCAGGAGTCAGTATTAGAGGCGACAGGGCAGTGGGGGGGGAGAAGAGAGCCAATACTCATAGGGCAGCAGAGGGTGGGGGTAGGCAGTCCCCCATGTGTATACATATAACTGCTGCGATTTTCAGCTGTTAAAATATGTTTATGTAAACATGTAATACCCCTATCTTGTAGTAGAAGCTGAAGCCCCACCACCCAGGCCAAAAACTTAAGGGTTTCATCACTGAATGGCAGGGCTCAGGTTACAGGTCTCACATCTGGGGCCGAGGCTCTGGGGCTTCAACTCTGTCCCCTCAGACGGGGCAGTGGACTTGGGGCCCCAACCCTTAGACAGCAAGGCTTAGGTGGGCTCAGGATTTGCTTCCCCCTCCTGAGGTCATGTGGTAATTTTTGTTGTCAGAAGGGTGTCATGGTGCAATGAAGTTTTATATATCCCAGGAGTTCTCAAGGTTCAAGCTGGGAGACTCACTAATTCCTAGGGGCCCAAAACTGCAATTTAAAGAGAAAATGTTTAATTATGGGAGTAAAAAAGTAAAGTAGTGAGCATTTTCTAGAAGAAACTTTAAATTTTCCCCCAAAAAATGTACAAATCCAATACTTTATAGAAATGGTCATACAAGGGAGATACAAATCAGAAGCGTCATGCCACAAACTAAGTGAAATGAGGTAGTTGTGTACATATGCCCATCTGGTTCTACTTTGTCTCTTCCTCCTCTTCTCCATTAGCTCTTAGTTTTACAATGGTTATCCAGGCACAGAGCAACTTGAGATGAACTCATCAGCAAAACACAGAGCAATGTCAGACGTATATACAATACGATCCAAAGTGCCTTTGTCTTCAAGAACTATCCTCCCTCTACCTCTTAAAAGTGGACAGCTGAATACCTTCCATCTTCTGATCTGCTTTATGGCCAAGTGCCATCCCACTGAGATAAGTATCTAGAAACACACTGTTCATTTTGTTGCCCATTTAGATGAGTAATAAGGATGTAAACATGATTGGGAGAAGAGTGGTGTTCTTCCCAGACTTCAATTCCAATCCACTTCAGTTCGGATTGCTTTTGTTTAGAATGCAAGTGCAAGAGGAGACCAGCAGAGGTCACTTTACTATTCTTCAAACAGACAAATTTGAACAACTGCACGAGGCAATTCCAATGCAAAATAGTTGCTATGGAGCGACCTGCATTCACAGTGACGAAGTCCCTTGCAAAAATCAGCATAAAGAAGCTGTATCTGCTGTTTCTCTGTAATCATTAAATGGTTTAGACAACATAACCTCTTTCTGCCAGAAACCACCACAAACACAGCAGTGCAACTGGACGCACTTCAAAGCACAACTTAGCTTAAAGAGACTGCCTAAAGCTCTGGGATGAATACCATGA
>JANRFK010003894.1:17044016-17054710 GCA_030068395.1 Apalone spinifera | reverse complement strand
AAGAAGCCACAAGTGTAGACATAGCCTAAGGGTAGAGCTCACCCATACAGAGAAGTGAACTTTTTCTGGTGCCCAATTGAGAAAGTAAAAAAGTGTCCCAGCTATTAAGAACACACACCACTGCGCCTTCCATTCTCAAGGGCAAGATGTACTCCTTTGCCATCGCTTTAAGGAATACACAGGTGTATGTGGGGGGAGGAAGGGGGTGTGCGCGCGTGCCACACTGCAGACCCTTCTCCCACCAAAGAGGATGAAATATACCACTTGACAGAAATTAGTCATGTCACCTAATGCATTCAGATACTATGGCAATGAGCATCTGAATAAAACTAGTAAATATGGGACAGGTTCAGGACAATTAACTACTTTTAAATTTCCAAAAATTGATTAAAGATGGCATTCCTTTCAGTCCTTCAGTTTATCCACCTCTCAAATAGGATACCGATGACCTCACGATGTAGTTAAATGTTAAAGATAGAGTTTCACTTTAAGAGCTACATAGGCACTGTCCTGCACTCTTTGGAGATGATTTGCCATATTACTTGCACACCTGGCTTATAGCCAGGTAGACTCAATTTTCATTTCCCATCTTTCTGACTGAAACCAAACCTTTTCTGGACTTCTGCATGATTGTGCTGTCTGACCCCCCGCTTGTTATCTATAGAGAATGTCAATATTTTGTTTGTAATAACTGCAATTTTTTTTTATTTCTGCCTTGGCGTACTGTGGTAGAGTTATTCTGCAAGCTGTAATGGATAATCAGTTGTAATGATACACTTACTGGATTCCCTTTTTTGGCACAGACATAGGCCAGGAAACTTATGCCTCAGTTTCCCTAGGAATAAAATGACGTCTACTCCAGAAGAATGTTAAGACATTTAATAGAGCATTGTTTATAAAAGATCTCAGATATTTCACTGAAGGGGTTACACGAGGGCAATATATTATTCTTGCTCAATTAACAGAATATCTGCGTGTGGCAGAGTCACACAACAGAGCAGTCATTTTATAGTACTTATTAAATCAACTATGTAACATCTGCTATACTACTTTTCCTCAGAGAGGGTTATAGACATACTCCACACATGGGCCTTCACATTCCATGTTGGGGGAGCTGGTTATATTGTGAAAGCGGTATTCTATACTATACTAGGAATGGGAGTATTCCACAGGCACGAGTCTTCTGTAGAGATCAGACTCGCAGTATTTTTAACATAGGATGCTAAATGTAAATACACTCAGGGCAGACAAATATAGCAATAATTTAATCTTTGGGTTAGCATTTTATACCAAAAAAAGGAACTTTTATTAAATCTTTCCCCTCTCCTCCTACTTGACTGTAAAAATACCTCTCCCAGCTCCAGCCTGTCCCATGCACTTTATGGCCATGAATATTCAGATTGGAA
This sequence comes from Apalone spinifera, assembly GCA_030068395.1. Lineage (NCBI taxonomy): Eukaryota > Metazoa > Chordata > Testudines > Trionychidae > Apalone > Apalone spinifera. The sequence goes on along the minus strand of JANRFK010003894.1, from coordinate 17,053,304 downwards.
CTTTAAAATCAATTTTCATTTAAATGTACTCAAGCATCACGATAGCAAAGAAACTCAATTTGCACTGGAAGGATGACTAGTCTATTGTCATCTGGAATTTAAATAGACAACCTGAATGGCTTGTTCTGTGCTCTGAGAACCCCTTACAGATACCCACCATTCATTTTACCATGGTATTAACTAGAAAACTTGTTAGACTAAGTATCATTTTGGCAGATGGATGTAGAAATTGGGTAGCATCAAAACACAAACCCATGGTCTACACTAAGGGATAAATTCGAATTAAGATAATTGTGTAACTCAAGTCAAAGTAACATAGCTGAAGTTGCATATCTTAACTTTAATTTTGGTGCTGTTCACACTGCAGGAAGTCAAAGGGAGCACACTCTCCCTTACTCTTTGTAGAAGCAGAACTATACGCACTGACAGAGCGCCCTCTTATTCCAAATTAGTGTGTCTTCAGAAAATCAAAAGGCAAAAATAATGGTCATCTGAAAAAGTGATCTTATTTTCCGCAATGAATCGTACAAAGTAAGAAAAAATAATTTAGTTTCTACTTCAAGGTCATACTTTTATCTTTTGGGAACTTCCCCATTTACGATGAAAGAAGTTTTGCAAAAGACTGAGTTGAGTATGTAATCCTAATTTCATATCCTGGGCCCAATTATCACAGTTAAAATTTAATTTTGGCTTCCTCTGCACTGTTAGACTCCAAGATTGCGCATTTCTGCAGATGAGCATTTCAAATAGGTATGACTGCCCCTTTACATGTTGGTGTTGTATGGAGACCACCCCCAAAGTAAATTTAAAAAAATTACATGAAAAGGCAAGTCTCCAGGGCCCAAATGTAGTAGTTCGATAGGGGATTAAATGGCATTGCTATTCACAAGCATGTACCATGGACTGAGGTGGTGGTACTTCTTTTTATTAAAGAGTGGATATATAATGAACGAGTAGCATAAAGGAAAGATAAACTGAATGAAAATGAGACCACGGTATTATAGTGCATGTTGGTTGAACAAGGATCCTGTTGTCTTCTGTGTAACAGTATTCTTCCCCAAGTTAGTGAGCCAGGTATTTGGACAAAGTTTTAATTAAGTTAACCATTTTCATATCAGCAGTACAAGTGATCGCCTGTGTTCCTGCTGTAACTGTATATCTTCCACTGCAGCTAGTCAGCCTAATTGTTCCTTCCTAATACTCTGCTTGAGCAACAGAATAAACTGCATAATCAAGAATTAAAGAGTCAAGAGCAGATTTTATCGCTAGATAGGATCTAACTTTTGTTAAGAGAAAGATTGTGTATTGATGGAAATACAATAGCTAAAGTGAATAAACCAATTTACACATAATACATTATTTAGATAGACAGACAGACTCAAGTTAGTCCTGTGGTATACCCATGCAATTTCTAGTGGAGTTGGATGTGCATCACAGCAGAATTCTGCCCCTTGTGTATTAAGGATATATTTAGCAACATATATATTCAGCTAAATATTAAGTTTGCAATCTTAATGGGCTAGATTGCTGCAAGAGCCTTAATTTGTGTCTTTACAACTGTAAGCCTAATGCTTATGTTATGTTAATTTGCATAAAAATAGCATGGCTGTCTATGCTTAAAAACCAAAATTACGATGTACACCAGCCCTCTCTAGTAACCTAATTTTGAAAGTATGTGCCAAATTTGGTGGTGTTAAAGATCTGAGGAATTTTGCCCAAGGACGAGAGTTAGAAAGGAAGGCTCATTAAAGTACTAATAAGCTGCAGTTTGAGTTAACAAAACAAAATCCAAACACACAACAGTTGGACCTGTCTGCCCTTTGAATTAGAGGACTCTACAACATGCAGGTGTCCGCAAAGATGCAGGATGCATGGAACTGTTAACACAAAAAGCAAACCTCTCCCCAAATTTAAAAACAGAACATTTTAATTTTACTTAAATCTTTAAGACTCTTATTTTTATTTGAATTCTTATAGGACTTATGTCACTGTATGGAAGTAAAAGACTGTCAGCATCAATCAGAAAACCTCACGAATGCAAAAAAGAAGCAGCAGCAGCCAACACTTAGCCGTCACTTTCACAACAGTGATCACTTTGGCATAGCACCCAATTCAGACTGGATTCTTTCCATTTTGGGTCAGCATCTAATAAAATTTCATTATAATTCTACTGAGTCAGTCAGCAACTTTAGAGTTTCCTGTTCCAGGAGAACACAGGCACAGCTTAACGGATGTTGTGGAAACTTAAAAAGGAAGCCTGGCTCCACTCACTTATGCTTACAAATTACCACTAGTCACTCCCCCCAAATCCAAACATGCTGCTAATCCTTAATTTGATCCATCATATGTCCATGCTCACAAAAGCTACAAGCTTTGTTTATGAGAGAGACTCAAATGGACTTTGATGCTCAAGACTCAGATGTAAATTATATTTCTATCAGCCCACCTTTTTATATATGAGGAGGGCTGGAAGGGTCTATGATAAATTTAAAACAAATTAATTTTAGCTATATATTTACCATAGAAAGGTGCTTGTCTGACAAACCTGAAGACCCAACTAAATGTTTCTCAACAGCACATCACAGGCAGTGACATGCTTGGTTATTTGGAGAGCACTAAAAATAGACCCTAGGTCTAACCCCTAGGTACCACATTTGAATAGTTAACATAGGTCACTATTCACACCCATAAAACCTTGGCACGTTGAAGCACCTCCTCATTCTGTGCAACTATTGGAAAGCTGAAGCCTACCTACCATTTGGAAGGCCCCAAACTACCTAGCTTTTGACCAGTGACCTACAGGGGAAGGCCTCTATACCAATTAGACTATGGTTGCTCATTGGATGGCTAACCATTCAATATTTTATTAGGTTACAAATGTGGTTTATAAAGGCAATAATAGTACTGATCTAATATGTAGACTTCTGTAAAGTATCTGGCTTGGTGCCACATGGAATTCTGATTAAAAACCAGAAAAATACAATAAATATAGTTGGCTTTTAATTCGCTTTGTCTGAATTATGTTTCACGATTTCAGGCCTCCAAGCTTCTCAAATGAGACTCAGAAGGCTTCTCCTATAGCAGCTGCAGGGAACGGATGGTGCAGGGGCTGGGTCTGGCCGCAGCCCTTAAGGCTCAGGGCTCACCCCTTCCCCAGCACTGGGGAGCTGGCAGGGGCACTAACCCTGACACACACTCCCCCCCACTACATGGGGTCAGTAAGAACAGCAGAGGGCGGTGCCTGGGGATGGCAGAGGACACTAGAGATGTGTGCGCCAAGTAAGCACCTACCATTGTCCAGACCCCCACTGCCAACCTGCTCCTGCACCCCCCTTCTGCCCAGACTCCACACCCCAATCCTGCTTCCTTGCAGGGCAGCTCCCTCCAACACACTGAATCCCTCATTTTTGGCCCTCCCTTTCACAGCCTAGGGGAGGCCCCACAAAATCTACTTGCCTGGGCCCCCTCAGGTTCAGGTGTGCAAGGGGAATGTGGGGGATGTCTTCCTGCTTCTCAGCTGGGGACCTGTCAGTGAGGTCTTTTCTTTCCCCACCTTCTCACTTCTGTGAAGTGTTGAAATGAGCTTACCCTTAACACAAGAGCCAATACACAGTAGGCCTCACTGCACTAAGGACAGATGGAAGGGAGATGGCTTGTAACCCTGGGTATCTCCAAGAAGCATCACAGCTTCTCTACCAGAAGAAACCTCTTTTAAAGCTTTCCTAGAAAGAAGATGTGGAAGAGCTGAAATTATGCCTGTTTCCAAATCTTGATGCCAGATACCAGAGAAACTATTTAAGTAAGTTGCTGGTGCATGTTCAAGACAGCAAGCACAACCCATCAGGAAGAGGACAGAGGGGAAATCTCCTGTGTCTCAGGATGCCACAGGCACGCTGTACAGTCAAGCCCTTGCATTCAGTGAAATGGAAAGGCAGCCAGCATTCGATCCTATTGACAAAAGTAGAATACTGGTTCTGGTGCTGAGAGACGAGCACAAACGGGCAGGACCGCATAGGGCTGTGGATATGGGACAATCAGCAGTGGCTGCAAAACTTCCAAATGCACAAGACCACTTTCATGGAATTTTGTGAATTACTTTCCTCCGCCCTTAAGAGTGGAGATACCTGAATGAGATCTGCTCCGACAGTAAAGCAGCATATGGCAATTGCCCTATGGAAGCTTGCAACGCCAGCTCAAGTCGGAGTGGGGCAATCTGCAGTGGAGGCTATTGTTATACAGGTAGCCAAAGCAATCAATACCATTCTGCTATGGAAGGTAGTGACCCTGGGAAACATAGGTGCCATAGTGGATGGCTTTCCTGCAGTGGAGTTCCCTAACTGCAGTGGAGTTCCCTAACTGCAGTGGAGCAATAGAGGGAATGCACATCCCCATCTTGGCCCCCAACCACGCTGCAGACTACATAAACCACAGTATTTCTCCATGGTGCTGCAGCCGCTGGTGGATCACAAGGGCTGTTTCACCAACATGGGATAGCTGGGAAAGGTGCATGACACCTGCATCTTTAGGAACTTCTGGCTCTTCAGAAATACACACCCAAACTTTTTTCCCCAGACCAGAAAAAACTAAATCAGAAGTAGAAGTGCCAATAGTGATCCTTAGCCACCCAGCCTAGCCCTTGCTCCCATGGCTCATGAAGCCATACATGGGCAGCCTAGACCCCAGTAAGGAGCAGTTCCACTATAGGCTGAACAAGTGCAGAATAGTGGTTGAACATGCTTTTGGACATTTAAAGGGAAGATTTAGGACTGACTAGGTTGGACCTCAATGAATGCAACATTCCCTTTGTGGTGGCAGCCTACTGTATGCTCCATAAGCTTTGAAAGCAAGGGAGCAGTTACCTGGTAGGGTTGGGGGGGCTCAGGCAGAACACCTTACCAGAGATTTTTGAGCAGCCAGATACGAGGGCAATAAGGAGAGCACAGTGCAGACCAGTCTAAGTCAGAGAGGCTTTGAAGGAAAGGTTTATGAATGGCCAATTATGAGTCATGCATGCTGCTCAACGAGATGTCCCTACAGTCACTGTTTGTGCCTGTGATCCTTCACCCCACCCCTGTAGTTCAACCTATAAAGAAAGAGTTCTTCTGAGATCATGCATTTTTATTTAGGGAAGACAGTAGGGGGAAAAGTTCATGTTGGGAACTCAAGGGGAAGGAGGGGGAGAGAAGAGACTGAGAAATGCAAGGAAGTCTTTTGCCTCCCAAAGCCCTGGAGATTGAGTGATGCTACCCTTGAGTCTTTCCCCCCCACTCCTCATGCCCTGGGGGCCCTGGAGATGGGGACTATGAAACTGGGGGAAGTTAGTTTGCATGGAGTGGAAGAGGGTTGGGGGTAGGGGGGAGGGTTCTCCGCCAGGTGCTTCATCACTGCCATTACAAAGGCCAAGATATTCTCCTGTTGCCTTGCTTGCAGTTCCTGGCACACTTTCCTGTCCTGCCTCTCCACCATCCTGTCCTCCAGGAACATATTCCTCTACTCCATTTGCTCCTTAAGCAGGTCTTCTCATATCCATTTTTGCTTTTAGGTGTGAGACACAGACAGCTGCTGGAGCTGGGGAGTATGCAGCAAGCTGCCAGTTCCCTCAGTAACAGAGTTACAAGATCACGCATTACAAGAGATACATGTGTTAAATCTAACCCATATCTGTACCATACAGCATGAAGGCCCCTGTAAAAACAATGGAGATGTGTTCTGCACAAGGCTAACATTTTGCTTTAAAGCTGCCACTATACAGTAGGCATGCAGTTCTCAGGAGAACAGCTGAACTCATACAGTTCAGAAACAGGCATGGTAAGGGACCTCCCAGGGCACAATCCTCTGGGTGGGAGGGGGTTTCCAGTCCAATCATGCCCACAGGGCAGGGTGGTGCTCACATGGCTTCTCTCCTCTGTCTGCCACACATCTTCCAAGAAGAGTGTTACTTTCTCATCCCGCAGGAGATTGCAGGGAGGAGGGGGTATGAAGTGGGAGGGGAGGGGTGTCTCAAGCTGAAGTCATGGCAGCAGCAGAGTCAAATAGCTTCCCCTCCTCCCTCATTCAGGTTGCCATGCAAGATCTGTCTTCTTCAGAGTGCTAGGGAGCTAATGCTGACTGAATGTGGCCAGAAACCTGGGCCTTAGGTTGCAATGCTTTGTACTGAAGTGATGCCAGACCACTTACTGCTGGCTTGGCATGGGAAAGTGTCCTACCATGGAGCAAGGAATAAGGCTGGCCTCCCCAGAAACCTTGTGAGAAGGATCAAAGAGCTCCTATCTAATAGCTTCATAGACATGAGCAGGGAGAATTCCCAATCCATCTCCAGACAGATTAACAAGCTGCTCCAAGCCCCCCTCACAGTGCAGGCACAGAGTGACACACATCATACCCAACTACCTTAACCTGTGCATAGTAAAGGGAGGAAAAAAAAACCTGAACTCACCAGAAGAGCCCTCCCTGGAACAGTGCTCGACTGGGAGACGTGCCAGGAAGAGGAGACTAATTCCAAGGTTATGAAAAGTTCTTGGCTCTTGCCGATCTCCAACCGGTCATTCTCCTTGCCCTCCACTCCCTCTGCCACCACACTGGTGCCAGGAGTGTCTTGGGCAGACTCCACAGTCTGTCCGTTTCTCTCCCCCCGACCCCAATTGCATGCAGCTGGTCATAGAAATGGCACATTTGCAGCAATGCACCAGACTGTCCGTCTGCCTCTTGTTTTGTGGCAGGACTTCCTCAGCTTCATCATTTTACCTCAGCACTGCTAGATGGCCCTGAAGTAGCAGTTTGCAGTCTTTGCGAAAATATCGGCCTTTTTTGCAGGTTTGGAGCACCAGGAAAATGGATTCCTCTCCCCACACCTTGATGAGGTCCAACATCTCCTCCACACTTCATGCTGGCACAGGAGCTCCTGGGACCTGAAGTACTGGAAGTCATGACCACATATGCTGTTCAGGTGAGCTACCTGCTCCGAGTTGTGCTCGCAACACTGGCCAAACAGGAAATGAAATTCCAACTTTCCTAGGGCTTTACCTGTTCACCTGGAGAGCAGAGGCACAAGTTCTGGCCAGAGTGGGGCCCTGGAAGATGCCTCCAACAGGCCAAGAACCTCAATTTTCACTACTGCTGCATATCCACTACTGTAAATTTGACCAGGCTAAGTTGGAAATTGTTTCTCAAAAGCAGAAGTACCCTAAATAGACTTCAGCACCCCTTAAGGTCAACAGAACAGACTTGGCACTATGCACACCAGTTTAGAAAAATTTACTGTATGCAGCTAAATTTGGTCTAAACCCCTAGTGTAGACCAAGCCCTATAAATGGATTTAGCATCCCTTGACTACTGCACAGAGGTGTTTTGAACTTCAAGTTAGTTTTGACAAGCTGCTTCAAGAGCATGCCAGGTAAGTAATACTGACCCAAACAATATTTATGACTATGTACACACTAACTTTTAGCTTCACATAAGCTGTTGCAGAGTGAATTTAACAGCTAGAAGTAAGTATGCCTCTGAATTATTAACAGCTGGAAAAAATTTTTTGGAAAAAACCTTTTAAAGAGTTTAGGGGTTGATCTATACTTCAATTTTACCAGTAGAAAAGTATTCGGGGGAAGATATGTTGTTTCTTTTGCTGACAGTTATGCCAGTAAGAGTCCTAGAATAGATTCAGCATATTTACACCAGTATAACTGTTAGTGGCACAAGAATTTTGAAAGAAACTACACCAGGCAAAGCACCTCCACTGCATCCCTATTAGGAGGTTGCCATTTTCAATGTCAATATAGCTAAAGCCACAACATTTTTAGCACAGACAAGCTTTTAATTTTAGGGTTCAAAACAGACTGCTTATCTCAAAGCAATTCCGGAGAATTCCATTTGAAAGGAAATTTTTAAAAGTGTTCTGTTAAGAGGAATTACACTCAGATGTAAAAAATTAATATTGTAAGGTGAGCTTACAATATTGTTCAGGTGAGCTACCTGCTCTGAGTTGTGCTCGCAACACTGGCCAAACAGGAAATGAAATTCCAACTTTCCTGGGGCTTTACCTGTTCACCCGATGCACTGCAAACAACTGTGCACTGCAGAAATGTCAGAGCAATGTATGAGAACTCATTTTGAATATATAAGGGAAAAAATCTCTAGTTCAAGGGTGTGTTTTTTTTGTTTTTTTTTTTAAGAATAAAGTCATCCATAGTCCAAACCCAATTTGGTGAGTATATACCAAATTTGGTGAATTAAAATCAGTTTGCCTTACAGCTATTAAAATGTATCAGTTGTCCACAGACTTGATCAATAAGCAGTGCTCTGTCCAGGCTGTTTCTCAAATTCTTACCCATCTTATGCAGTAAATGAAAAAATCTCAAGTGACTCGTGTGTTTTATTGAAACTTTAAGCATCCATTTAACCTTCATGTGTGGTGCAGAGAGTTCCAACGCAAACACAACCACCACCATTTGTTCTTGCCAAATACAAATCCATCTTGAAACTGAAAGAATGGCTCATGGTTGGAGAAAGGCTCACATTAAAGTTGAATACAAGCCCAAACACATGTCTGTGTTCTGACTACAAACCACTTTCTTGGACACTGCCTGAGTATCCTGTACAAACAGAGACTGCTTTCATCTACCAGGAGACTTGCTCAGTGGTAAATCCCTGGAAAAGAACAAAAACTTTTGTGGTGGAAGCATGATGTTCAGAGGCCCTTTAATTATCTAACTGCCTGACGAGCCTATGGAGCAGTCTTGTCTCCCCTTCCTTTTTGGAGTGTGAGAATGCCTGAATGGGTAGTTCAAATATACTCTAGTTTCTGCTGACACCACTGTCTTTCACATCCATGGGTCCTTTATTGACAACCCCCATCTCCCCATGAAATGCAAGTTACAGAGACCTAAACACGGTCTATACCAGTGGTCTCCAACCTTTACACACTCAAGATCACTTTTTAAATGCCAGGGCAAGCCAGGATCTACCCCATCCCCTCCCCGAGACTCGACCCATTTCTTGAGGCTCTGCCCTCTCCAAATCTTTCCGCGGACTACCCGTTGCTAATGGAAAAAACTCACCGTTAATTGCATAATTACACCCAAGCCATTTTGCTAGTGCTGCAGTTGGGGAAATAGTTTAATTTAAATTAAACAGGTTAAGTGCTTTAACTCTCTCATTTGATTAAATAAAGTAAAATATTAATTTAAGTGAAGTTAATGTCCAACACAAAAGGTTTCAGTGTTTTCTTTATATATGGCAGGGGTGGGGAACCTTTTTGAGGTTCGGGGTCACTGACCCACAGAAAAAAAAAAA
>JANRFK010003894.1:17014307-17043916 GCA_030068395.1 Apalone spinifera | reverse complement strand
GCCCAGCCCTTTGGCTGCAGGAAGCAGCTCGAGGGCCGGGACAGATGGAGCCCAGGGCTGACTCCAGCCCAGGTGGGTACAGTGGGGTGCTGGGAAAGGGGCTTTCCAAACCTGTACACAGCCCACAGGGAACAGCATGATGTAGCCCAGTCCCCGGCACGTCACATGTGCTAGCTGCCCAGCCCTGGCTCTACAGAGCAGGCCCAGTCCTGCCCCCTCCTGGAGCAGGAGACAAGAGCTGGGGACACAAGCGTGCCTCTTTTCCCCACCCAGCTAGCAAGTTAACAAGGAGCACGGCACAGCCTTGGCAGGTTGAACCCATGGCCCGCTGGCCAGGCGGCTGCCCAGCTGGCCGTGGGATCGACTCCAAAGGGTGCTGTGATTGGTCTATACCAATTGTCACCAACTGGTCAGTGGTCACCATTATGTTAGCAAAAGATGCTCTATCACCAACACAGTTTCAACCTCTCAGAGGTGAAGTCATTATGCTGAGGGAAGAACATGCTCTCCTTGCCAGCACAAAGCATTTTCACCAGAGGCACTAGTACAGGGGTGGGCAATAATTTGGAAAAGGGTCAAGGGACACACTCTTCCATGATATTAATGGAGATTGGGTGCAGAAGGGAGCTTGCTGTAAGGGATTGGCGTGCAGAAGAGGGTTTGGGAAGAAATTTGGGTGGAGGTAGTTGTGAGCTGGGGCAGGGGTACAGGAGGGGGGAGCAGAAAGTTTGGGTTGGGGGGGCACTAGGGTGCTGGAGGCAGGCTCTGGCCAGGAGACTTACCTAGGTGACTCCCAGCCAGCAAGCAAGCCAGTAGGTTTCTCAGGCAGGCTCCTTGCCTTTCCTGACCCTGCACCAGCTTCAAGGGCCATATGGGTCTGAATAGCTGCAAGCCCAAGGAGTTCTTCAAACAAGCAGCTCCCATTGGACTGAAACTGGCCAATGGGATTGTGCTGAGGGCGGGGTAGTGTGCACCCCTCTCTGGGCTTACAGGCATTCAAAGAAAAAAAACAGGGCTCTGAAACTGCTTTTCTAAACAGCATACAGAGAGGCAGGGCAGGCAGTTTACCTAAGGCTCCCCACTGTGTCCATGGGCCAAATCCAACCCATGTACCATATTTTGCCCAGCCTTGTACTAGCATCACAGCTTTACTGAGGTAGTGCTTCTAGTGCAGACCTACTCTGAGGCACCTCTGGGGACTGCAACAGTCCCCCACTTGCTTAACCAGATAGCAATTAGGGATGTAAATGGTTCAGAGGCAGCAAGAGCATACCAGAGCTTACTTTTAAGGAGAGAGAAAGCCTGGAAGTACTGTGAATGCTGTATGTAGTGACTGTAAATGGTACCACAGCAGTCCATGGAATACGTTGTTTAATAAGAGGTGCTATATTTGCCATTAAAATGTTCCATGCACATTTAAACTGAATTGCCACCTCATGGGCCAAGTATGATGACCTGAAAACATTAATACAGTTCTTATAACAGTACTTGGTATGTATCAAGTAGCCTCTACTTGATATCGAGCCTTCAACTTAGTAGGACCTGTAGACTCAACACTGAGCACCCTCCTCCCTCAAAAATGGAAACAGATGTCCTTTCTCTAGGAAGGAGAATCAATGAAGCTCAACACTTCAGAGGGGTAGCAAAAGCAATGAGGAGCTCTGTGGCACCTTAAGGCTCACAAATTTGGGCATAAGCTTTAGTGGGCTCCAGCACAATAAAGGTCTTAGTCTTTCAGGTGCTACAGGACTCCTTTGTTATTGATGTTACAGGTGTTTAAAAACAGTTTTTCACTGACTCAAACTTCATACCCATCTAATGGCTTGTCTTCATGGGGACTTCACCAGCACAACATATTCACCTAACTTCCCACATAGGCTAGACCAATATAGTTATAAAAACAATGGGTCTGGTGGCACTTTAAAGACTAACAAATGTTTGAGGTATGGAGCATAAGCTTTCATGAGCTACAACTTACTTCTTCAGATGAAGAGGAAAAAGAGATACAGAGATGGGAGTGTGACATCACATGCCCCTCTGCCATGTCCATCAGACAAACCAAACTGTCTATGCAAAAGAATAAGTGGACACAAATCAGATATTAAGGAGGGCAACATCCAGTGGGGAGGGGGCACTTTAATCTCCCTGGGTACACAGTTTCAGACTTGCAAGTTGCTAGTCTCAGACAGAAGAACTTCAAAAACAAACTGAAGAGAGAAATTGGGGCGCTGGGATTCATATGTAAATTTGACACCCTGATCCAAGGTCTAAATAAATGCATTACAATAGGTAATTTCCTATTCAGGTACTTGCCTTCTTACAACTGCTGAAGATGAGTTACATCCATGCTAATGGAATCAGAATGGATGTCATACTCCCATCTCTGCATCCTTTTTCTCTTCAGCAACTAAAAGTGAGCTATAGCTCACAAAAGCTTATGCTCCAACCACTAATACATTTGTTAGTCTTTAACGTGTCACCGGATTCGTTTTTGCTGAAACGAGCAAAATAGAATATGGCTACCTCTCTGATAACTGTAGAAATATATATTGTATATTCCTACTCATCACCATTTAGACAAACCCTCAGAAGGTCAACTTTCATTGTTGAAGTCATTTCACTCATTTAAAATAAGATTTTTCTACAGCAGAAAGAGACATTTTACACTATAAAAGTTTAAGAAGCTTGTCAAGCTTTCTAATAAATCAAAGCAAAAAAGCATTTAAGTGCCATCTTTTGTGTTTGTAGATCACTGATAATGCAATCCTACCTGGAAGACTGATGAAGTTGTGGCTGTAAGCAAAACTACTTCCTTTGGCCGATGTGCTTGTAGCCAACAAGCGTACTGCTTTTAATTAAAATGCTCTAATTTTGCTGGGAAAACATGATCCCTGTTTCTCAACATCCACATTCTCTCTGCCTATAAATGTTTATTCTAAATTTGCACAATCTGGCCAGGTTAGCATCCAGATAAAATATTCAGCAGGAAAATTGTTCAAGTATGGGGCATAGTTGAATACCTGATTCTCAGCATGCTGTCTAAAGAGCATTAAACCTCCCTATATGTTCCTGACAAAGAAAGCTCCCAAAGTCTAATCAGTCATCTCATTAAAGCAAGCATGGATAGCTTAGTGACAGTGCTAAGGGGGAATCCAGGTTAATACCAATTTCTGATGTCTTTTAGACTGGTAGCAACTGGAAAAATATGCAGCGCTAAGGGAACAGAGTAAAAAAAATATATATGATTCTCCCAGATTAAGACAGGGCACAGACAAATTTCTATCAGACTCCCATTTAACGCTGCGGTTGTATTGAGAGTCCTCAAAAGCACATTATGTGTGGCCCATGACACATTTTGTTTGCTGCTGCCTCCGCACAGGGTTTCCAGATTCTGCTGGTTGATGTCCATGTAAGTTCTTTCCTACTGGTATTAGGAAAGTGATATACTTAAAAGCAAGGGTACATGAACTTTGAAGTGAGATGTATGCTATTTGCACGCAATTTTGCGAGAGCCCCTCTGAATAGCAGCATTTCAACTGGATGCAAATCGGTACATCCCACAACTTCTAGGTACACATGCACAGTCCACAGAATTACTCTACCCCAGGAGAGAGTCTTGGTTTTAGACAAATCTTGTGGCCCACTGAGATGGAGGGCCATTCGTGCGGCCCACTCACTAGCCTAGGTTACTCCTCAGTGAACTACTACATCAGCCTGAAGGTGTTTTGTTCACTATCTTCCTTTCCTAGAGAAATTTGCCTGCCAATTTGATGTAAGGGGAGAAAGTAGAAGTATGCCGGTTTTATAAAGCTTTGCTTTTTTAAAATTATAATACTAGAGAATTATTTACAGCACATTTTCTCAAACAATGAAAACATCAATCTAAGGGAAGATCTGAAGCAGTGTAGGGCATGGGTTCAAATAAACACATACCAAATACTGTTAAGAGTTGTACTAATGTTTGCAGGTCATCCTACTTTCCATTAGGTGGCAATTCAGTTAAAGTGTACGCAGAACACTTTAATGGCAAATATAATAACTCTTTATTAAACATATTCCATGGACTGCTGTCAAGTACACATTACAAGACTTTCAGTTTCATTAATGTCCTGCTTAAGACTTCTTGAAAACTGTTCTAATTTAAGCTAACGATCCTTTAAAAGGTAGCAGCTTTCTATACCAGAGTAGTTTTTCAAACTGATACTAAAAAGTTATCTTGTGCATTCTGACAGCCTGTGAGTAGTCTGCTTACAAATCGTTACTAATTAAATGCTAAGGAGAGCGTTCCATGCCAAGGCACATTACCAGCCCTAAGCATAGCTTCTTTCAGGCAGGACTTCTGGAGTCCCATGATTGACAAGGTATCTAATGAACTCTAATTGTAGTCTCTGCAACCAGCATAAGCAACAACTTATGAGGCAAAAGGGTGAACCATGAACAGATTTGCTAATGAATGAAAAGTGTTTGGCTTGATGAGGGCTAGCGACCCCAAGAAGCTTCATTTTTTCCCCCCTGCCTTATTTCATGCTCTAGACTGACCATTTTTCCCAGTGAACACAACACAAGAGGGTAGTAACGTACTGCTCGTTTTGAGGAGTTGTACAAGCTCATGTTGGCAGTGAAGTTTTTTTATATTATTTCTACACTTACTGGAGCAGCATACAGATATCTTGACAGAGAAGAATTTTAGATAAGGGAATTTAATATTGGTGTATGTGTGAATAATTAGACAAAACATTAGCCTCCAGATCCCTCAGGTTTTTGCATATTAATTAGTGAAACTCCTGCATGCATGTAAGGCCCCAGACCATCTTTTCTGCTCAGCCTTGCAATATTGTGAGCAGCATTTGGCTATAACACTGATCTGTACAAAACTCAACTGCAAGACTGAACACAGGCTTATGGGAAAGTTTTTCAAAATGCATTGGGATTGGCAGAATAAATCATTTAGGCTCTTCTGAAAATGATACATATAGATCATAACAAGAGAAGGTGGGCTGTGAGCAAGATTTTCCCAAATGCAATATCAATTTCAAACACACTGTAAACTGCTTGGTGTTTACACTCCTTCAGTATGATAATACTTTTTTAAAAGGGATCCACAAGTAATACAAGCACACAGTCCATGGCAAATACAGTTATCTGAAATTCTCAGTCACTGCCAGAATGCAGAAGGTAAAATGAAGAAATGTTTGTCATAGCAACTCTCAATGCACTTGCCTGAACAGCCAAGTCATTTCAACTGATTTAAGAGTGGTTATCAGAGCTAACATCAACTGGGCTAAAGGGTGCACAGATTACTCCTGAGAGCATTTCTGTGCCAAAAAGCTTTCTGCATCTCTCAGCTATATATTTATGTGTATGTATGTATGTACACACACTCTCTCTCTCTGCGCCCCTCCCTGCAGCCTCCTTTCCATTTCCTCTGCCCACAGACATCCCCTTTTTCTGCTTCACAGTACCCCAGCAATGCCACCTTTGCTTCCCCTTCTCTCTAGGTATCTGCCCAGATCCTGCTGTCATAACACCCAGAAGCAGACTGAAGAAAAGACCAGAAAAGAAGTGGGTGGGAACAGGAAGGACAGAAGTGGTTATAGCATGAAACACAGGAAAGAGAGAGACCGCGCGCTCGCTATAAGGTTACATCATGTCAGCAGAGGCATCTCTCACAATTTAATCATTACTTTTTAAAAAGTGCTCCAGCTTCTGGATCTGAGCTTTCATTAAAAACAGAATGTTCCAATCTCTGTGTTAAGTTTTTTTCACTGTAAGACAGACTCTAAAGGATAAAAACAAAGCAGCTAAAAAAATGCCCAACTTGACTACTCTCAATTTGAAATAAAAAAAACCTTAAACAGACAGTCTAGCAGCACCTTAAAGGCTAACAAAACATGTAGCTGGTATCATGAGCTTTCATGTGCACAACCCACTTCAATCTCAATTTGGGCTGACAATTTTAGAATGAGTAAATTGTTACCATTCTCCAGAATTGTAGGATTAAATGCTTCATGGAAGTACAAATGGACAAAATTCATGTGAATGTATGGAAATAAATGCATGGAAATGCAAGTCAAGTCCAAGTGGAAGAGGGATTTCAATCAGATTTAAACCCATCAAACAGGAAACTTTGGTTTAAAATAATTTATTCTTGTTTTGTATTTTTAGGAAAAAGATTGAGTACAGAGCAAGATTCAAATTGGTTAGTATCACCACTGAAGTATGTCGATAGGCAGCTAAACATTGTCTTGCTACCAAATTTGGTAAAAAAGCAACAAGCAGTTATATAGGTCAATAAACATTTATTCACAGACTCTGTTTTTACATTTTTTCTTATGGTAGAAATAAGGTTTTGTTTGCTTTTAAAATACAGGTTTGTGCCAGGCTGGATGGAAACTGGAATTCAATTAAAAATGCACCAAGAGAACATTAAAGTTACCTTACCTATGTTGACAGATTTTGTGGTTCTAAACAAAGAAAGCATTAGTTGTAGTTAGTAAATTAATTCGAAATCTGACCCAGGGTGACTGAAACAAAGATATTTAAGTGCCTAAAGGATGCAGAAAGCTGCCTAGTGGAAATGTCAGAGGCACCTAAACAGGCGCAGTGTTCAGCATCTTTTGACTTCTTCGGCTTTCATCCTTTCCCACCTGGTTTTTATTGATCGTGGAAGAGGAAAACAATCTTTCCTGCTTTTTCAATTCCTATTCAGTTTCTGAAACCTGAACCAGCTAGTCAAGAGAAAAATACCTCTCTGCATCTACTAACTAAACTGAAAAACAGTATAAGGCAAAATCTCTTCTGAAGAAAACTGAAAATGCTTACATTACATAGAGCACTCTCTCTACAGCAAGGAATAAAATAGATCATGTCATTTACTGAATTATAGAACTTGAACTGATCTCAAGAGAAAGGTTCTCTCCTGAACTCTACGTTTAGATTAATGAATTAAAGGATACTGTTTAAGGATGAGGGTTCGATGTAGCCAAATTACATGTGCATCATATACTAAACTAAAATCTCACAAGTGTCAATTTCAAATAAAGTTCAAAGAGAGTTAAATACCTATTTTATTAAAAGTAAGTTGTTTAAAGCCCAGAGTTGGACTACAGGAGTGGGCTGAAGGTGGTGGTGGGGGTCTATGCACTGACCTGGTGCATCTCGCCAGGGGGGGGGGGGGAGGAGAAGAGGGGAAAAGGGATACGCTAGTTAGCGCTGCTTAGCTCTGTGCTTGCAGGCAGCCTGAGTGCCTCACCAGGCTGTAGGACAGCCTGAAGGGTCACGGTGGGCTGGATCCAAGTGTTTAGCAGGACGCATCTGGCCCGTGAGCCATATTTTGCCCACTCTGGGATCAGGCCAGGTTTGAATGAGATGCCTCCCAAAATGTGTGGCAGCTATTTCCTTTTGGGGATAGAGAAAATAGTTCTGTAATCTCTTCCTGCCTATGTAAGTCCACTAAACCAGTATAACACTAGAAAACCAACAGAAGTCACAGCATGGCATTAGCAGCAGTTTCCTCGAACCTTTTCACATAACTAGATTCCATGCATGTTATTGGTTTGACCCAGATCAGTATATGCTATTCAACAGCTTGCAGCTCCTCTTGCAGTTTCTATTTCTGGAGGGCACCTCTGGTTGCTGAAGGAGGGATATGCTGAGAACATACTAGATCAAATATCAAAATCCTGGTCAAGTTGCCAGGGCTTTTCCTTTCCTGTACCACTCCATGTTCTTAAACACATACGGGTGCACTAACTTGCAAGATTTGTTTAGACACCATGAATCTGAACAGGTCCCATGACACTATCTTATTCTAAGGACTGAGGGGCCCGACATGGTATTATTTTATACCAGACCTGTCCAGCTATATAGGAGCAGCCCTCCAGAGATATGATCAGTTGAATCCATTATGGACCGAAGAGTTGCTTCTTTACATAAACACAAGCAGCAACGCAGGCACTTGATTTTTAAAGCAAGAAACACTAAGTCAAGTTAAGTAGTGACCATCTGGAGAAATGTTGGCATTTAGAAATGAACTTCTTGATGTAAGGTTCAAAGTGTACCAGTGCCAACAAGATCAGACTCTTCTTGCCAACGGATTATATTAAGCCTCCCCCTCTTTTAACCTTAACATTACAGCAGAACAGCCCTGGTCTGCAAGATGATCTCTCAGAGTTAGACAGCCCTACCCTCCTGTGCTTGTAGTACAGGCAAGCCTAGCTCAAACTCAAAGAAAGCATCTTTGGTTTGTTGTGCATGTTTGAAGAGAACAAAGAGTTTTGCCAGCTATCCTGGTAAAACAGAATGCATGTAATAGCCATATTCTTGTAATTTGGGTCTGCTTCATTCCCCTACACACAAACTCAATCTCACTTGTATGGTACAGTTTTCAGGTAGATTAATACATCAGGCACGAGGACTATCTTAGAGTCAACATTAAAAGACACAAGTACCTGTACAGTCTGTTAGAGGTCTAACTATGCCTGTTTCCCTTCACAAGAACTTTGTTTCAACCCACAGTAATTCTTCAGAAAAGTGAAACGCACTTTTGGGGGAAGAATGGAAATCTGACCACTACATAAACTTTAAACTAGTTTAAAAACCACTCACTGGATTGCAGACCACATGGTGTGGAATTATTCTCTATTTGAATTATTTTATATTCCTCAGAAAATTCAGGTTTCCAAGTCTTTATATCAGATGTGGGGAATTCTTTGGCGGTCAAGGGCCAATGACCCACAGAAAAAAACCAAAACTCAGAGGAGGGGGGGGGGGGGGGGGGGGGGGGGGAGTCAGTCAGGGGCTGCACACAAGTGAGAAAAATCAACACATTTCCCTTCCCCCTCCCCCGCACCACCAGCACGGACTCCCCAATGCTGGCACATGCCCCGAGCCTCAGGGGCTGGCTGCAGGCAAGCCAGAGACTGCATCCAGGCCCTGGGCCTTAGGTTCCCTACCCCTACCTTATACACTAGTGTTATAGCAGTTCCCTTGGAGCATGCACCATGTGAAGGACTAGTCAATTATCCGATAAGCATTTGCACACCACACCCAAACACTTTGCTGTCTATCAGAAAGACACATGAAGGCAGCCTAGAGTAGCAGCATCATTACACAAATATTCCAGGGTGTGTCTACACAGCAGGGCTTAATTTGAAATTGAGAGCATCTACACAGCACTTTAGAAACAGAGCACTCTTCCTTTGACTTCCCTTACTCATTGACTTCTGTGACACTCATTGTACAGAGTAAGTCGTCCTCCAGCTTGACAGTATTTTGACATATTTCGAAATAACTGCCTGCTATGTAGACGCGGACTAGGTTATTTCAAAATCACTTAGTCCATATCTACACAGCAGGCAGTCATTTCCAAATAATGTTTGTGTAGACATATCCCCAGTAAGTAGTAATGTGAAGCACATAAGTTTTGATAAACTACACCAAAGAAATTTACATTGTTGAGAATGAACCCTGCCTTTTTGTGTTGCTTATGTCTGGTCTCCCAGAACTAAACATACATGCATATAATAGCTATTGAAAGAGGAACACCCACTTCTGATAAATTAAGGAAAGTTAACTTACCAGAGAGAGAAGTGGCTCTCCCAACAGGGCTGGGGACCTACCTTTTATGTACTGCCAAAACCATATGTTCAGTTGATTTCAGAGAAGGAACTACAAAATGAAGCCACCACACTTCCAAATGGTCACATAATAAACCACATCTCTCCTGCCCCACCTTTTGCTCTGTATTGTTTTAACCCTTAATGTCACTTACCAAATCAATCAGGTCACTGAGGTTTTTCTCTATCTGCTGTGGAGGCAGACGCCTCATTAAATCCAAGGCACAATCCAGCTGCTGGTCACTCTGGGGGGGAAGAAAAAGAAAGTTGGTCACTTGCAAGTAGGGCAGAAAAAGTAGTGTTTCTTCATATGCTGAATGCAGACAATGCACCACAGCAAAGCAAAAAAGGGGAGCAATTTAATTCCTTTGCATGACAATTCTACTCTACATATGTCTAGAGGCTTTGGCACAAGTTTCAAAGAATGTGTCACTTTTTAACTATGTATATACATTTAAAATAGAATTTAGTAGCCTTTGGTTATACCAGACTACTAACTTTGTTCACATTACACTGCATGAGTTTCCTAAGTACAAGGACTTACTTCTGCATTTCCCTTGCATTACTGAATAGGGCGCGCGCGCACACACACACACACTTTTTTGATGGTTCCTGTTCAGGTCTTTAGAATCAAGGATTTCTTCCAAGTGGCAGCAAACGCTACTGAAAGCTAACAAGACTTCGAACGCCACATTAGGCAAGGGTTTAAAATGCAGGTCAGTGCCAAGTGTATGGCTGCCAGCCATCCGCTAACAGCTTCCTATCTGAGTGTAGAAGGCACCTCTCAAGGCTTCTCTATAAGTCTAGTACAACACCTGTTCCTTTTAATCTTTTAGAAGATACTAATGTACAAAAATTGACCAAAGTGCAGCAAAATAACGTAAAAAGGGGTGCTTGATATTTTAAGGGCTTGTCTACATTACACACTAGTTCCCATTGCAGGTGCTTCTGCTTTTGAAATGTATGAGTGCTGAAGGGAGCACGGGGGGAGCAGTAACTCAAGCAGTCCTCACTTGCCCCAAACTCTCTGCAGGGCCCCCCCTCCCCCTTGCTGTGTCTATATGAGGAAGAAAGGGGCAGGGGACAGGAGCTAGTGTTGGGGAGAGTGGCTTAAAAGCTGGCTTCCCCCAGCACCACCTCATCCCCTCCCGCTTCTATTGGGGGCACCATAGGGGATGGATGGACACCACTGCTGCAAAGCAGCCCTTGCCCACAGGGGACCCAGCAGGGACCTGGGCCCCTCCACAGGCAGGGCCTGTTGCCCTGGCTGCCATGAACAGGGGCTGGTGCTGGAGCAGTCTAGTCACGGCGGACAGGGCTTTCCACTGCAAACAGGTAGCTTTGGAAGGCTCGAGCCAACTTGAGCCAGGACCGAGCGGTCCTGACTGGTGCTGATCACTGCACCGCTGCATTTTAAATGTTGTAAGAGCCCAGTGGCTCTTACAGCATTTAAAATACCGAGCCATAGCACAGGTGGTTCTGGAGCCACACGAACCAGGACTGCTCAGTCCCGGCTTGAGTCGGCTCCTCTGGAGCTACCCCCACTGTGGCTTTGCGGAGGCACTTGACTGCGTTTTGACATCCTGAGTCTGCACTACAGGACAACGTGGACCTAAGGTATGCAACTTCAACTACATGAATAGAGCAGCTGGAGTAGGGATGTAATAGTATATTCGATTAACCTATAAGCCTTTGCTTGTAGGTTAATGCTATAGACTACACATTTCCCTCCCCTCACCTTGCTTGTAATTTTTTTAGCAGGCTGGCCAGTAGCCCAGCTGTTTTCTGGCTTGCACCGGGTCCAGAACCGACTCCTGCTGTGGCTCTGCATTTAAAGTGTATAGGAGCCAGGCAAGTAGGCAGCCTGGCTTAGTTCCAGCTCATGCCAGGTCCAGGAGCTCAGACCCACCATAGACAGGGGCTGCTGCCACCCTGTTCTGCTGCCTCATCAGAGGCAATAAGCAGCCGGTCCACAAGGGGAGCGATCTTTTAAACTGGTTCCCCTCGGACTAGCTCCCAGCTGACTCCCTGCATTGCTGCATCCGATACAGCAGCTGCTGGCCCTGCCCCCAGGGACTATAGAATAGTCAACTAACCGATAAGAATTCATGAGGTTACTCAACTATTCTATTAACCGATATTTAACATCTCTAAGCTGGAGTCACAATGTACCTTAGATCAAGTTGCTGTGGGGTCTTGACAGGAGAAACTCCTGTCGACTCCCCTTATGCTTCTCATTCCAGTGGAGTACTGGAATGGACAAGAAAGCAATCAGCAGAAAGAAATCAACATTCACTTTAGACCTGCTAAATCAACTTAGCAAGGGAATCCATCTCCACAGCACAGATCTCCCAGTAACTGTAGACCTGCCCTCGCTATAGCTATCTATATCTAGATAATCGGAAAGTCATCTGTGGAAATACTGGCCTTGCCCTGACCCAATGCATGGTAATACAGAAGATATTATGCAAACTGAGCACAAGCTTGTACTACAACACCTCTGTAACTTGAAGTAATACATTAAAGCCTTCCATTACCATCCTCTAATGAAAATATACGGGCTCTTCATAAGTCCATGTACACATGCATATTTGACACCCAAGTCCTGTAATAGGGTCTGCAATTTAACTGCCTTGATATAATTTAACGTTCTTCAGTAGATGTGCTAGCCAATGTAAGTTCCAACACTCCTGTGTGTCTTGTAGTGCAACACCATATAGTATGCACTATTTCAATGGCAGATGTGCAAAATATGTAAATACAGAAAGCAATACACAGATTGCTCCTTATACAAAAGGCAGAATGAGATGAGATGCAGCCAGGTGTTCAGAGCAAGAAGGATGTGTTTGTGTTGCTGTCTTGAATACATCCCTGTCTTACTGAGAATCAGTGACTTTCTCCATGTTACCTAGCTGTATTTCTTGGCATCTTACACATCAGTTACACAACACAATTTGCCCTAAATTAGGCCTCAAGTAGGATCTGCATTTTGTCTTTACCAGACTGAAATATAAGCCATGCATAGGGTTTAGGATTGGATTCTTATATATATGAATTGTGAAAAATCAGAGCCCTCTCCCTCTCCCCCTCCCCCCACTCTGCACCTTGGAGATTAAATCTACAATACTGCCAAGTGTTTACTCTTTAATGCAAGTGGAGGCACAATTCATTTCAAGAAACCAGAAACTTCCAATGTTTCTAGTGCAATGCAAAACATCATACCAAAATGACCCTTCAGATTCTCCATTCAACTGTTTCCAGATATTGTGACACTAATCTGCAGCCACACTCATTCATGGCCTTTATTTCAAAACATTCCTGCAACAGTGGGTTCACCAGCTGTATCTTGTTCTTGCTAGATCCCCAAACATACTTACTTCTAAGCACCCATCAGCGGGAGTTACAGCATGGTACAAGCTATATCCAGTGACAAACATCATTTTTGCTCATATTTTGGTTCAGTAGGTCATAGTTCTGCAGAAGGCTGACTCTTCAATTTTAATCAATCATTTGTAGTGTCACTTACTTTGCTTAGTTTTCAGTTCTCACTCTAGTGCTTTGCCCAATCCTCAGAGTTCCCATTTTCAGAAAGAGTGGCTTGACTATTTACATAACTGAGTGAACTGTACTAGAGCACCTACAAGACCTTAGGGAACCAAGGAGGGTTTCCTTTCTGCTACAGCTACACCCCAGCAGCCAGGAATAAAGACAGCTTCAAAGTTAAACAATTCCTGTGCACAGCAACAACAACAGTTAAAGAATCACCTCTGCCCATAGCATTTACTATCAAAAGAAAAGCTAGTTTAGTGCTGGTTTTGAAAACCTCCAACAATCTTGCTGCATTTAGCTAAAATTGAAGCCGAGGTTGCTTTGTGAGGTACAAATTCAATTTCCAAAGAGCATTTCACCCACATCAGTGTTAACCTAATCAGTGCTTTTGAAAGTTTTACCCTAAAATCTAAGTCCCATTTTTAAAAAGCAACTGATGTATATCGATAAATTCCACTAAAAGCCAATGTACAGTATGTGAGAAGGAATGTTTCCAAACTAACCCATTAGAGGAATTATGCCATCTTAGTTGACAAGTGGGAGACGGATACATTCATAATGAAGAACAAATTTGTTTTAAGACTTCATACAATCAAGGCTATGGCACAACAAGTCCAGTCAAACGAGGCTGCTATGTGGTTAAACTGGCCAAGACAGATGGCCAGACAATGATTCAAAAACCTCACAAAAGACTCCAAAGATGCTCCTGTTCTATATTGCTGCTGTTTACAGTGTGCTTGAATTAGGCACCCAATTCCAATTAAAGTAAGTGGGATCTGAGCATTTAAATCCCTTTGGCTCTTGATAATCCCAGCCTCTACCTTCACTGAAAGAAAACCAAACTAAGAGAAATTAGGATTACATTCTAATGTTTTCCTCCTAAGGAAAGGGTGTTCTGTTAATGGAATAGTACTTTACTAACATTTATAAAACAGGTTTCACTAATGCCAAATGCAAGGGGACATCTATTGTGCACTTCATACTGGTTCTTTCAAATAGAGTCTATGCTCAATCAAGATGAAACCTTGCATACTGAGAGATATTTCATGTAGGTGGAGACTACATCTAAAAGTAGATGAAGCAGATTTCATCTGCCATTATTTAAGTTACAGGTATCAAGCTCTAGATCTACAAACTGCAAATATGATCCTCAGTTTAAAACAATTAGTTTGGTTTAAGTAGCAACTCTAGGATAGGGATGTAAAATCCTGGATAATCAATTAACTGGTTAAACTTAGATGTAACCACTTAACCAATAAAGCCGCCAGCAAGAGGGAGGGGGAGAGAGAGAGAGAGAGAAAAAAACGGAGGGGTGCCTCTACTCCCAGCCTTACTGTACGCAACGCTTCCAGCTCCTACTCCAGCACCCTGCGCTGCTTCTACTCCTGCCCCTTACAGTAGCAAGCTGGAGCAGCCCAGAGCTGCTCCTGGGTATTGGTTAACTGGTACCCACTAAGCATCACTGAGTAAGGGTGACCCTTACCAGGTAACCAGTTACCCAATCACATCCCTACTCTGGGATTTAGTTTACATGAAGAGCATGTGTTCAAAGAGCCCGATTTCTACTTCAAGTAATGAGAATATGGCAACTACACTGCAATGCTAGAGCATTTAGTGTTTTTACTAGATGTTTGTTAACTATGCAAATAGTCAAATATTTATAACCAACTCCAGCCACTACACTTCTCTGTTTCAAGAGAATTTGTTCAAAGAACAGGGAACTCCATAGCACACAGAAGGGATGCACATGGACAGTGGTCACCGCACATCCCCTCAGCAATTAGGGGCAGGCCCTTGTTCTGCAGATGGCTAAACAACCAGAAAAAAAAAATCCAGGAGCCTAGTCTAAAGCATCCCACTACATTCAAAGAAGAAAACAAAAGGTTAATTAAGGGTCCATTATGTTTTCTTGCAAAGCAACAAGAACAGTTTTATTTGGCTTTATGGTATGTAGATCCACACTTCACATAAGAGCAAGAAAAGCAACAACCACACACACATCACTGCTTCACCACTGGCATACAATGTTTTCCCAAAGACTACGTGAGAGCTTTGTCTGTCTAATAAAAGTCTAACAGGGCCTTCCAGCAAGGACTCAGGAAAAAGTGATAATACAAGTGTTTCTAGGGCACAGAGGAAGCCTTGCAATGGCTGGGATGAAATCCTTCTCTACAGTTACACAGAATACAAATCTAAAGATAGGCAAATGGAAGTGATATTCATTCCAAATACTGTAATATGGGTGTCTTGCTGTGACATTACAGCCCGGAAATCCACTTTATTCCTCTTTCTGTATGATAACAGTAATGAACTCATCAAGCCAGCTAGATGCTTCGGATCAGCAACTAAGAGGTTCCTACACTCCCCACACATAAAGACTACCTATACAGCTGCAATAGGCACTGTGGCCCACTATGTGGATATCAGGGAGAGGGCCCTGCAGGACACATACATCCCCTCCACCCATCAAGGCCAAGCTCACACTGACACCTTCTACCTCACTGTTTTGCTGAGTGCCTTGAGCTTGTCACCTAGCAGCTTAGCCCTAAGTCACTCACCCAACAGCTTGTGAAGTACACCAGGCTGTTGGGAGTGACTAGGGCAAAGCTGCTAGGTGACAAGTTCAAGGTACTCAGCGGACTGGTGAAATAGAGGGTGACAGTGAGGGCTTGGCTCTGCCTACTCCCCAGGTTGGCAGTGTTTAACACAGGGATAGGCAATAATTTGATGGGGACCACTTCAAGATTTTTCAAAGTGGTCAAGAGCCACACTTTTCTATGGAGGGGCTGTGGGGTCTGGGACAGTGGGAGGGTGCATAAGGGAACCCTTGCCCTACAGCAACCCTTGCCCTCTGCCTATTGCCCAGTGGCTCTACTTCACCCTCTGCTGCCTGCCAGGCATGCAGGGCTCCTCCAGTCTTGGCAGAGTGGCAGCTGGTGCCCCCTGTTCAGTGTATACCGTTTGGATAAAGGGAGAGGATAACAATGGCCACCCCCTCACCCCAAACTCTGTGCATGGTACCCCAACTGGGACTGTCATAGTCCACCTTTGGGCTATGGCCCAGTTTGGGAACCCATGGACTAGAGGATCCCTTTTCATCATTACAAATAGGTCCATGTTCACAGCTCAACATGGAATCTAGTATAGCTGACACAGCTGTCTGATTTGGCTCTTTCGTTCTCCAAATTTCAAGAAATCAATTCCTTTCCCCCTTCTAACCTCTCAGTCCCCAGAGGAAGATACTGTTTAGATGGCCTATAAATACCCAACTCCAGCAAGCAACTCCCGGCAGGGGATCCATCTAAGCAAGTATTGTCTTTACCTCCCACTCGCTCATGTCAAGGGAGGAAAAGTGGCACATGGTTGCAAGGTCATGCTCCTTACTTAAGGATCGTGGGAATGCTTACGGAAGAGCCTTCTTCCTTCTCTGCCAGCTGGAATTGTTTAATGAGAGGCTGGACAACTAGGGAGAGGCCACATTAAATGCCATTGCTAGAGAGGCAACTACTGAAGTCAGCACTTTATCCAATATACAACTTGACTGGATTTTGAAGTAAGACTAATGCCCATACTGTTTGCAATTTGTGGATTAGAAATAAGGATCTAGACGAGGGATCTGAAGAGGTAACCAGTTACACAGTAACCATTACCCTTACCGGGAAATGCATAACTGGTGCTCAAGAGCAGCTCACCACGGACATAGGGCTTCTCCAGCCCTGGGCCCACTGTGCTGTGGGCCACTGTCTGAATCTGGGAGCCCCAGAAGCAGGGGGTAACCCCACGCCCGCAGGATCCTGCTTCATCATTTAACCGACTGAACAGGATTTTAAATCCTTAGTCTGGACTCATCTGTTTGACAGCAATGAATTAAAGTTTATTGCAGATGTGTGTATATTTAAGTGCAGGGATTCTCAAGGAAGAAAGAGCAGGATAGCAAAAATGGTTATGGGCATAGGCATAAAAGCTATCATTTATCCAATGCTGATTATTTGAATACAGTTTGTTCAGTGGACAGATCTGCTTTTCCAGATTAAAGAGTGGAAGTAACTCAAAATAGTTAAAGGATCCAGTTGAAGTTATTCCACTTGTTTAAGATATATAGCTCCAAAAATGCATCATTTAAGACTCATTCCTTTACATTTAGATGCTTTGCCAGCAGACTTAATAAAAATTACGGGACTTGTTGCAAGCGTTTCTTATGCTGTCATAACATTCCTGCTCTTAGAAACAGAAAGAAGTGCCTCCCTTAACATCACCACTTTAGAAACCAAGCGTTTCTGGATCAAACAGCAGGATGTTCATGCATGTCATATGTATGCAGATTCCTGAGAAGTTATAGCATTTGTCTCAAACTCAAAACTGTCATCCTTCTGAAGTCTCAAGAAAGTCCCCGTCCCCCCCCCTTCAAACAAGACTGACATGTAAAAGGAGGAGATAAAGAACTGATTCATGTTCATTAAGGTGTCTGATCCAAATCTTTGTCAGGTTAAGTTTTGTTTAAATCAACTAGTTGATAAGCAGGGGAACCATAGCAGGGCTAGCTCCCACCTCGGGAGCTAACCCTGCTGCAGCTCTCCCTTTTATATGTATTAAAAGCCAGCAGGCTCTTAATACATTTAAAGGCTAAAGCACAGCGAGCCGGGCCAGCTGATTCCTGGCTCATGCCTAATCCCCACTAACCCCTGTACCAGCTCCTGCTCCCCCACCCTTATTGCCTCTAATAGGGGCAGGGAAGTGAGGGGGACCGGAGCGGCTAGTCAAACGATAAACTTTTGCTTATCAGATAGTCAACTAGTTGCTTACATTCCTAGGTCATAACCCCTCTTCAAATGCCCCTCCAATACATTACGGCCCCAGAGAGAACCGCAAAAATATAGCACTTTTGAAATGGATATCAAAATGCTCCGGGACCATTTTTCAGATGTTACTGATCTGCTGTTAGCTCTGACAAGCACAAGCAGGTTTTCAAGGGGGTGCACTAAATAGGCAAGTTTTGTAGAACGACCACTTAGTTTCAGAGCTCCACTCCAATTAAAGCGTACAGGGAGCAAGCAAACAGCCTGTTTGCATACACAGATACCCAAAACATGCAATACTATAAATGGTAGTGGCACATGTACCCTCCAAATGGTGAGACAAATGCCTACACTACGCCTTTTTACATTGCATTTTCACATTAGTAAGCGAGTCTAAGGGCTGCTCATGGACACCATCGGGGAAGATCTTCACAACCTCTGTTTAAAGGGGAGTATGGTATTATAGTGGTCCCCAGAAGGGCATGCAGCAGTCTGATTATGTGTTTAGATTCCATAAACTCTGCCCCTTTTCAAACAACCTTATTTCCATTCTTTCCATCTTCCCTGGATTCCATTTTTACTTTAAATTATGTGGTTCCTGTTGTGAAATCTGTATCTTAAAGATTGTTTAAGAAACCTAAAGAACTCATCTCTATAATATCTTACTCAATACTCATTAGAAACTGCACCTCTTCCCCCAGAAATGGGAGCTGCAGGTTGAGTGTTGAAGTTTCAGGAATTAAATGGGTTTAGTGTTTCCTGGATGAAGTACAAATAGTAGAATACTGCCTCAAGGCAAGTAATAAAGTCTGTGGGGGAGAAGGGGATGCAAAGAAATTTTAAATTAGTTTTATTACAACTCAAATCACTTAAGTATTTGGCAATCCTAGGAACCTCAAAGATAGAGACATTATCTTACATTAAAGCTCCTTTAATAAAGGAAAGATGTTTTGCTATCTAGGATCTTCTCTTGAGCATCTGTTTTAAGTTCTGTCTTACAGAAGAGAAAGCCAACAATAAATTTAAGGTATGTCTACATAAGTAGTTGAAGTTTGTTCCATTTCCTTCTCCTGTATCTGGTACTCTTTTCAGTCTTCCCTTTTCACCCAACTTATTTCCAGACCAGAAGCCCTCAGCCAAGACACACAATATTAGAAGGCACATTTTTGAAGCTTACTTAATTGCAATGCCTGCTACACCATATTGTTACATTCAGAAATACCATTCACTCTGTCTTTGCTGGTATTTAGTCCATCATTAGGGCCATTGGCACATACCAAAAAGGATGAAGCCTGTGCAGATTGCACTGTGCAAAAAGCATTATAGAATCATAGAACTGGAAGGTCCAGTCCCCTGTACTCATGGCAGGGCCAAGTACCATCTAGACAGTGTTTCTCAATTATTTTTTTTTTAAATAAAGTACCCTTTTCTTATAAGTACTCCCAGTACCTACTGTTCTGAGACAATTTTTTTCTACCGTTGCAACACATTTGTTTAAACAACTTAATTGTAACCGGATCGGTAATGAAATTTTTGGGTGTAAAAAGTACAAAAATAGTAAAACTTTAAAAAAAAAGTCAGTTCTCCAAATTTCAGTTGTATTGATGTACCCCACCCCCGACTTCTCTTGAGTACCCCTAAGGGTACTGGTACCACTGGTTGAGAAACTCTGATGTAGACCATCCCTGACAGGCATTTGTCTAACCAGCTCTTAAATATCCCCAATAATGGAGATTCCACAACCTCCCTATGCAATTTATCCAGTGCCTAACCACCCTGACAGGAAGTTTTCTCTCCCCCCCCCCCCCCCCCCCCCCCCCTCCCCCAAATGTCTAACCTAAAACCTTCCTGGATAAAATTTAAGCCCATTGCTTGTCCTATCCTCAAAAGTCAAGGAGAACAATTTTTCTTCCTCCTCCTTGTAACAACCTTTTAGGTACTGGAAAAGCCACTATCATGTCCAGGGCTCACTGAGCGGCAGCGAGCCCTGCTCGCCAGCTGCGCGGTTCTGCTCAGATCGCTCCGCGCCGGCTCTTCTGGGGTGTAATCTACTCACCACAGGCGAGTAGACTACACTATTTGTCGAGCCCTGATCATGTCTCTTCTCAGTCTTCAGACTAAATGAACCCAATTCTTTCCATCTTCCCTTACTGAACATGTTTTTTAGACCTTTAATGATTTTTGTTGCTCTTCCCTGGACCCGCTTCAATTTCTCCACATCCTTCCTGAAATGATACCCAGAACTAAACACAGTACTCCAGTTAAGGCCTAATCAGTGCATAGTAGAGCAGAAGAATTACTTCTTGTGTCTTGTTCACAACACTCCTGTTAAGGTATCCCAGAATAATACTCTTTTTTTGCGCAGCAGTGTCACAGTTAACTCATATTTAGCATGTAATCCACTGAGTCCTAGATACCTTTCCACAATAATTTGAGGCAATCATTTACCATTTTGTATGTGTAATGGATTGTTTCTTCCTAAATGGAGTATTCTGCATTTGTCTTTATTGAATTTCATCATATTTACCTCAGTCCATTTTGGAGAACTATAATCTTATCTTCCAAAGCACTTGCAATCCCTCCCAGATTGATATTATCAGCCAACTATAAGCATGTTTTCTTTGCCATTAGCTAGATAATCAAAGCTATTAGCCCACCCTGGTTTAATAATTTTTGGTGGGGGAGCCACATCAAGATTTTGGGAAGTGGTCAAAGGCCACACTCTTCCATGGTATTAATGGAGGGGGTGCAGAGTCTGGGATGGAGGTTAGGTGCAGAAGGGAGCTTGGGGAATTGGGGTGCAGGAGGGAGAATGGAGTCTGGGTGAAGGAGGCAGTTGTGACATAGGGCAGGGGACTGGGGTGTAGGGATGTGACCAAGGGTAGGAGGGGATTGTCATCTCAGGCACGAGATTAGGGTGCCAGATCTGGGAGGAGGTATGGGTGCATGTGGAGTAGCAGAGCAGGAGGGGGGCAGAGGGTTGGGAAGGGAGAGGTTGGGGTGCCAGAGGCAGGTTCTGACAGGAGACTTACCAGCCAGCAGTGAAATCAGCATGCCTGTCTGCCTGCAGTGTTAAAGGCTTGCCAAGCTTAATGTTTCTGTCTGCTTGGCTATGTGCTTGAAGTGAGTAGTTGGGGGGAGGGGTTTGCTTCATGGCTGCCTGTTATTTAAACAGGCAGCTCCCATTGGCTAGTTTTTGGCCAGAAGCCAGCCAATGGGATTATACTGGGGCAGGAGCAGCATCTGAATCTTTCCCCCTCCCCTTAGGGCTCAAAGACAAAGTACCTCACAGCCACATTTCTGAATGGCATGCGGGGCAAGCAGGGAAGCCTGCCTGGGGCTCCCCACTGCCTCCATGGCCTGGATCCAGTCCACAGGACATATTTTGCTCAGGCCTGCATTAAACAGAACTAGTTCCAGAACTGACCCGTGCTGATTATGCCCTTCCAGCATGACGGAGCCATTGGTAACTACTCTGGGAAAGGTTATACAATCAGTTATAACCTAGATAGAGCTATTAGGTGGGTGCATAATTCCCTGATTTGTTAATGAGTTCATGTGAGACTATATCAAATGTCTTACTAAAAGCTAGATATAACCACATCTACTGCTTCCCCACATCCACAAGGCTTGTTACCTTGTCCAAAACAAAAAGAAACCTTAGATTGGTTTGACAACATTTGTTCTGACAAATCCAGGATGACTTACTTGTCATCTTATTTTCCAGGTGTTTGCAATAGGGATGTTAAGGTATAGTTATTTGTTAATCCTAATGACTACATGCAACTCCCCTACCCTTGTTGCCTATAGAATCAGAGCTGGAAGAGACCTCAGGAGGTCATCAAATCCAGCCCCCTGCCCAACGCAGGACCAATCCCAACTATGTATCAGAGGCAGCAAGGGGGAAGGAGGCAGGAGCTGGTGGGGACCCTCCTCCCGGTGAGCACCAGCTCCCTGCCTGCCCCCTGCATACAAACAAGTAACCACTAATTCAGTAGTTACATGTTTATAAAAATAAAGGATTGCTAATAGCCTTAGTTTGCAAAATGAATTCCTTAATTATTTGCTAATTATTTGCTCCATTATCTTTCCTGGTACAGATTTTAAGCTGATTGGACTGTAGCTTCCTGAGTTGGACTTACTTCCCTTTTTATACATGGGCATTATGTATGCCCTTTCAGTATTCCTGAATCTCTCCCATCTTCCATGACTTACTGGTTTCCTGGATTCTTTTCAAGGATTTTTGCCCTCAACAGCAATTTGACCAGCACCAGCTTATGATATTTGGCAAGGTTACAGTAAGTTGTTTGTATCCCAGAATCAGCAAAAGTTACCTAAGATCAAACAAGTCTGAGTGAGTAAACTCCAACTAACACAGCTGTTCATGCTTTGCAGCACCAAGATTTGCATTGGCAGCCTGCCAAGCATGAACTGTATACCTAATTTGCATTATAGTTTACATAGTTTTAAGTCAGACAAATGCAAGTATTTGTAGAGCCAAGACATGCACCTGCAGACATCAAAGCCTGAGTATCAATGACAAAACATCTCAGAAATCAGCTTATTGAATTGTCTGGTTTAGCTTTTAGGTGGTCACTCAGTATGGAATGTAGACTTCACTTGCTTCTGTAAAGAAATGAAAGCATTTCAGTTGCAGAAGACCGTTTAATGTTTCCAAAGGGAGTTGCACAAATGACAACAGCAGCACCTCAGATTAGGAATACCTTGAGAACAAAAGTTGTTAATGCAGAATAAATCATTATGGTTGTTTTAAAAAAAAATTTACAACTGGATACTGGCTTAATACAGCTTTGAAAATGTATGTATAGGTAAACACTACTGTTAACCGTAATAATTGAAATGAAACAGTCACAGAAACACTTCTTACATTGATCTTATTTTATTAGTTTTCCCCTTTTTAGGGGGCTTGCAAATAAGTACTTCTGGTTCCAAATGAGGTGTGTAGCTGACTAGTCAGTTCATAACTCAGAGTTATGAGCACCTGAGTTTCTACTATGGTATTCATTTTGTGGAAGATATTACATGTTTCATTCACAAGATTTGGAGACTAGTCCACTGCAAATCAGGATTAGTTGAGCTTTTGCCTGTGCCTCTTCAGATTCAGAAGCTAGAGATTTATAGATAGTTTGTCGAAGGGACAGAATATAAAGCTAATCTTTTATTTAAAGAATCCTAGCCATTTTGCTCCTGAAGAAGCTGAAAGGCTACAGTCCGCAGACACTGACATGCCACCACTAGGGAGGCAAAAAGATACCTACCCTCATAAGATGCGCTGCACTGCACTGCACTGGTTTGTGTAACTCTACTTTCATAAATCCTATCAGCAATAAGTTAGCCTAGCTGAGCATGAAGAGCATTAGTCTATTCAAAACAAAAATAGAACTAAAACTATTCTGGTTTTCTCTAGTCTACATCCAAGCAAAAAGCCTCCAATCTGGGTATACCCTAACAGAGGAGGGTTACCTATGACAGTGCTAAACCACAGGCTTTCCCCTAATTTAATCCTTTCTGGTTAACCAGCCTCTTAGAGTTCTAATTTTCTAACAGACTAAAAAAAAAAAAAGGTGTGATATGACACTCCTAATCTAGGCACCACAGTAACTCATGGGCAAGGCAGAGAATACTGCTTTAGGAGTTCTTTGGACAACATGAAATGACAAATAGCTTGGATTTTACTTAAACTCAGCTGCATTCTGAAGTGAAACTCTTTAACTATCTGGCTGCACATCTACCCTCCAGGTGGATACACTTGGTATGTCAGCAAACTGGTTTCAATGGAATATCAATTCACCATTCACAAGCTTGCTTAAGGTGCCTAGATACCAATGAAGTATTCATAATTATAAAATTTTGAACAAATACAGGAACCCAAGATACAAGTTGCACCTCATTCAAAATTAGCTAGCTGCACAAACATCGTGAGGCAGAAAATTGGTTTGAACATATATGACCAGGGCTTGACAAACGGCAGTGAAACCTACTCACCAGCCCTGCACACGTGCAAGACCCGCATTGCTCATGCGCGCGCCACCGGTGAATGGGGTGACCAGCTGAAATCTACTCACCACGGGCAAGTAGATTCAGTAATTTGTCAAGTCCTGTATATGACCATGAGACACCAATAGTCACCACACTTAGAAAAATGACAGTATTGCCATTTTATCATCTTGTTAAAGGTTAAAATGTAACAGTTTTAAAATGCACCTTCTAGAGAGTTTCTAGAAGCCGTCATACATGCGTCCATAAGCACCTCAACCCCCCCAAAAAAACACCTATGTTTGTCAGACTAGTTATACCACTGGTCTCATTATGCTCAAGTACAATTTGACTGAGAACAAACTAGGGATGTAAAAGGTTAACTGGTAAACCAGTAAGCTTCACCCTTAACTGGTGAGTCTTACTGGTTCCGGTTAACAGGTAGGGGCTGCCACAGCCGCATGGGAACTGCAGGAGCTGCCTTGTCCGTGATGGGTCAGGCCAGTCCCCCCAACCGTGGCAGATTACAGACTGGCTCCCTGGGAGTGAATCTGCATCAAAGCCTTCCTGGGAGCTAGGTCAGCAGCCCCTCTGGTCCTACTCTTGGGGAAGTGGCTGCAGAGCTCACAGCGAAGTCTCCCTCCCACTCCCGGGGAAGGCTCCACTGAAGGCTCTGCAGTATAAAGTTTAAATAACTTAAGTCAAGTAATTTCAAGTCTGTTCACCCCAACTGAGGTCTTCTAGCTGTGTTATGCCAACACCATTTTTTTTTAATTGTTGAAAGATGTTCTCCATCTCCTAAAGCTCACCAAGCAGAACACACCTTTATTACTCCTTGTAAAAAAACCTGGAGTAGAACCACTGTAAGAACAATTTCAGCCCAAGGAATGTTCACCGCCATTTCTGCACAATAAGTATTCTAAGCATGTTAAGGATTAGTCGACTATCCAATAAGCAAATGCTTATTGGATAGTTGACTAGTCAATCCCCCCCCCCCCCCCCCCCCTCCTTGCTGCCTATCAGAGGCAGGGGGGGGAGGGGGGAGAAAGGGTACTTCAAAGCAGCAGCACTGCACAGCTGATCAGCTGTACAACGCTGCTGTTTTGAAACCCCAAGGCAGCATTTCAAAGGGGCACCACCACACAGCTGATCCCCAGTTCAGCTGTGCAGCGCTGCCCCCCTTTGAAATTCTGAAGCAACATTCAAAGGGGCAGTGCCCTGGGTTCTGGGGAAATGCTGTGTGGAGCCCAGGGTCAGCTGAGGAGTCTCCCGTTGACCCCAGGCTCCATGAGGGTGCTGTGGCTTTGAAATGCACTTCCTGCTGGCCCTGGGCTGCACATGGAGTTCCATATTCCTCCTTTGAAATGTACAAGAGCCCCAGCAGAAGTGCCTATCGACTAGTCGATAGAAATGCCATTGACTAGTCAATTAACCGCAATTTTACAATATTCTACAGTTTAATTGTAGAGCTCTGTTCTTCCACCCCCTTTCAATCCTCACTATGGCAACAAGGGGTCATAAATTTAGCTTTTTAAGTGATTAGGCAGGAAAAGAGTAATTAAATCTATCAGCCCAGCTACTGATTTCTCTCAACCAAAGTACTGCATTGCATGCAAATTCCATTCCCTACCTCTAATCAGAGCCATCCCTTTGGGATGATCACTCCAGTCCCCACATTTGTGTGCATGTTTGCTGTGCAGGAGGATGCTAGGCTGGCTTAGAAGGGATGGGACTTGGGGTGCCTGAGGGCCAGGAGAGCCCACAGGTCAGCAAGGGGACTAGTACCTGCAGGCTGGGGGGGGAGGGCACGGAGAGGAGGGAGAAGAAATCTTGCACTCCTAGTTGGAAGCACATATCATTTCTTGATCAGTATTGTGGAGCTTGGGCTCGGGCTCAACTTCTGGCATCAAAAAGCAGCAGTCCCAGACCACCCTGCTCTGTCAGCTCCCGGCATTGTCACAAGCTTCCTAGTGCCACTGGCACTGACCCTGGACCCCTCTCTTTTCCAGGACCCCCACAACACAGGTGCCACCCTGGGACTCTCCATTGTCCCTTGCCCCTCAGCACTTGTGTTCCCCCATGACTCCAGATTTCACCTGTATCAAAAATATTAAGAGGGAACCCACACATATCAATCTGTCCCTAGCCCTGCACCCTCCCCACCACTAGGCATCCATTAAAGCTGCATTTCTCAAACTGTGGGTCCCAACCCACCAGGGGGTCACGAGCAACTTTGAGGGGGGTTGCAGTATCACAAAGTTTGAGAACCCCTGCATTAAAGCATTCTTCCAGATTCTATCTAGAGCCATTTTTAAACAAGTTAAAAGTGTACTATTCATATCCCAACCCCTTTGCCAGCACCCCTAGTTTGTATAATCTGGCTAGGACACACAAATAAGTACTGAGAGCTCAGGATACTCCTGGTTGCACGTAGTCTTCAAGCTGTTTACATTAGTAGCTGAAAGATGCCAAGTCAAGTTGAAAGTTCTCTAGGCCAGGCTGCTGGCCCTTGACTTCCTTCATCTAGGTCAGCTGTGGCCAACCCACGGCTCACAAGCCACATGCGGCTCTTCCCTCTCTCTCCCCCTCCCCAATCAGTGTGGCTCACAAAGCCACCCCCGCACCCCTAAGAACGGCCCCCACCCCCAAGCTCCCCTGTGCTCACCAGGGCAGGGGAGCCGTCCGGTGCTACCAATATGGTGGCAGCCAGCAGGAGCCTGCTGAGGCCAAAAAGCATAGAAACGCGTTTCTCATAGGGGCAGGCTTTTTTTTGGCACTTTGCTCCACAACTTTGCCCCAACTCTGCGCTGGATCCACTAATAATCTTAGCTCTTCGTCTGGAACAGGGTTGACCACCCCTTATCTAGGTGGCAAAGGTGGTTTTTGTTATCAGCATAGATGCTTGTGACTATGCTCAGTAATGCATGTATTTAGGGCAATATGCTATTTCCTCTAGGTTTAAGTCCCACTTGCAATATGTAAGTGTAAGTGCCAAACAGCCACTTGAAGGATTTCAGATAAAAGATACAATTGTTGGACTGAAAGTTCTAAAAATAAACTTATGCAGCAGTTCCATGCTTGAAAACAACTTTTCGATTCCTAAAGATAAAGGAGATAAGGACACTGGGTCCAGGTTAAGTATGCTGCTGTCTACTTAGTGTTCCACTTTGCTAAAACTTCTTGGGAGAAACAATCCCTTGATAGATTAGCAGGACTTCTGATCTGAGACAAGCTTATATATAATTTAAAAAAAAAATGTAGTTTGACATTACCTGGAATACTGGGATTACCATTAGCTGCTTCCTCTGGACACAAGTCTAGATATAGGCACAGAAATTACCCCAGTATCCTCAGCCAGTGTATCAGACAAAGACTGAGGTTTGGTGCTTTTGATTCCCCACTGACCATCAGATGGAATACTCATATGATATGAACAGTGAGAAGATGTGTTTGAGAGGCTTCATTTTCGAGAGGAGCTACAGGAAATTGCAAGCTTGCACCAAGAGCCCTCATCTGGGAGACCAATCCTCCCAAGAGGAGAGGAAGTGGCTCAGATTTCACAGTCTTCAGTGTGCTAATGGGACTCAATATTATCACTATTTCAAACTGACAGTGCTGTCTAAGCTAATTCGATCTAGTCAAGGCAAAGGTAATGACGACTAGTGTGACAATCAAAGATAGTTGTTCCTTCAGTTAACCTCAGTCAGATGTGCTCACAGTGGTACAGGAGTTTACTATATAAGGGTTCTACTGGATCCTGAATGGTTTTTTCCTGGCAAAATGCAGCATCCAAATCTCCGTCATTGTTTGGTACATTAGTCTTTAAGAGATGTGGCTCCCACGAGTCAGGCCTCGTTAACTTCAGATTGGATTAATGCAGGGCACTAAGACATGCAGCAACAGCTACTTGTAAGATGCAGCTAGGACACTTGGTGGAGTCCCAAGCATGGAGACTGTTACTTTTCTGGTGAAAATCAAGCTGTTTGCATTGATGTGATAAGTAGTTTGAGTTCCATATTGGGAGATACCACTCTCCTTGTAGTTCACCTCATTCTGGATAACTAAACCCCTAGATCTGAAAGTCTGAGGCAGGGCTTTTGACTCTGGAATTAATTTCCTGTCTTGGACACTGAGAATGCAAGGCTTTTTTTTGAGGTAGGTTAAGAATTGGGGGGGGGGTTAAAAAAATCTGTGTCTGGGTCTTGCAGAATCATTTACTTAACTTAACTTGACACACTGCCTATTTACCTCTATGCCTGTTAACACTACTTAATTGTATTCAATATCTACAATGCATTCATTTGGTACCTCATTACTATTACTTAAAGGAATGAAATTAAGAGTGGGAATACTTTGGTCTAATCTTCCAAATCAGTTGACTATCTGCCAATATTTTAATTTATACAAGTTCAGTAGGAGGTCTCAATTGCCTATCCAGTCAGTGCTGAGGAGTGTACAGAAGGGAAGATGAGAAAAGCAAATCTAAATTCCTGCATTGCAGTCACACATGGACTGAATGTATGTTTTGGGGAAAAAAGTATTTCTCTTATCCTTTCATAATCACTATGATTTCTGCGCCAATGTTTATCTTTGGAATAATAGAAGACTTATTTATAAAAACTTGCCATTAAACAGGACAATGTAATTTAATTGCTGCCATCTCAGAGCCAAGAAGAGTCTTATAAACAGTAAAACTTTTTGTGGGGGAAATAATCATTGCCCAATAAGTACAGCATGAGATTAATACTTACATGCAATTAACATTGACAAATTTTAAAACAAAAATGACATTTTCCTTCATGCAGCGCACAGTCAGCCTGTGGAACTCCTCACCAGAGGATGTTGTAAAGACCAGACTTTAACAGGATTCAAAAAAGCTAGATAAATTCAGAGGGGTTAGGTCCACCAATGGGTATTAACCAGGATGGATAGAAATGGTGTCCCAAGTCTGTTTGTCAAAGGCTGGAACTGGATGACAGGAGAGGGATCACATGATGATTACCTGTTCTGTTCAGTCCCTCTGAGGCATCTGGCATTAGCCATTGTCAAAAGACAGGATTCTGGGCTAGATGGACTTTTGATCTGACCCAATATGGCCATTCCTATGATTTAAGTTTTAGGGGTTTTTTAAATGCACTGATTAAAAAAAAAATAAATCAGGCCTAAGATTTCTAGAACTATTTTGAAAACATGTACTACTCATAAATTTTAATTGAAAATTGCAACAATGTGCTGATTTTGTAAGATACTTCTACTAGTACAAAGTCATGAATTTTGTAGGACTGCTACAGATAAACATAAAAACACAGAGCAAAAAAGATTAAGCCACTGATCCACCAAATGCTTAAGCAGATAAGCAGTTCCGTCAACTTTTGAGAAGTTACTGATTTAATTCTCCTGCACCCACACCCCCTACTCCAATAGAGCAAGATTAAGATAAACGGGCCACCATACACTTTTACAATTTCAGCACCATTTATGGACAAATGGAGACCTGATAGAAGCACATTGACCTAGCTGAGGGACTTCACATTACACTATCTACAGCTCAATTTATCCTAGGAATGCACATCAGAATACAGTAAACTTCCGATAATCCGGCACCTTTAGTACCCAGGGAGTGCCGGATTATCAAATATGCTGGACTATC